>PRKT01000247.1:526513-560034 GCA_003671525.1 Saccostrea glomerata | reverse complement strand
GGGGGGGGGGGGGGGGGGGGTAGATTCATCGAGTGCTTCGGAAAATGAACGACCTAGAATTACATAATTTTATGTACAGCTCTATTGTTCTAACAGTTATCAAACATTCTATCAGGTTCAGATTCATATTAGAATTAATTGAACATCCATATCTACATGTATACGAAAAATTTTGTGCATGATTCTGGATTTTTCTAATATCAAATAATGATATCTACATAAGAATTCAAATTGAGGATAAGGATGTCCATAAAGTGCGAAATTCGATGACACTGATAACTATAAGAATTATATTTTTTCGAATAAATATACCAATCCTTCTGTTCTAAGTATAATGATTCTAAAAACAATTATTGTGGAAAGATTCTTGATAGAGAAATTCTTACTTTTGAAACAATGTAAATATACAGAGTATGAGAATAACTGGCAGAGCATCTGTGATATGTTATAATTCATTTGTACATATATATATCTACATATCATTTGTACATATCTACATATATACGTATTTATGTGATTTTTTTTCAAGAAACAAATGTGAGAACACCCCCCCCCCTTAATGTAAAACAAAACACTATGCCCCAATATATTTTTGTTGTTTTTTGTTTTTCTCTCTTTGAAGATCTTTTCTCTCTCTCTCTTTCTCTCTCTCTTTCTCCTCCCTTTCTTTTCCTATTAAAAAAAAACTTTCACATGTGTTTAACTAAATGTGAATATGTGTATGTGAATGTCTTTATGTAAATTTGAAACCTGTGTATGAAGTCGCTATCTATAATAGGTACTTTGAATGAAGATATATATGTGAATATACTTTTGTATACTAGTATACTTGTTTGATATAAATGTGAAAGTTAAAATGAAAAAAAAAAATTAAAAAAAGAAAAGAATTCAAATTGATAATAAAAAGATTAGGCTGCCATTAATAATAGTAATTTATCTTTCTCTTTTTCCTCATTTTTTTAGTTAACAAAAGAAATGAATGTAAATTATTATGAATTGTTTCATCATTGTAGGCCATTTGTAACCCCGACCTCTAGCTTTGGAGAGAATTTACGCCGTGTCTGATACCGACCAGACTTTACATAATAAAATACTTATAAATTAAAAAAAATTAATATGTTTATATCAAATGCAATTTTCTGCTATATACAATTGTCGTTTATCATTGAAAAATACTCTTATATCGAAAATTCAAGTTCTTGATGACAATATTTAATATGTTTTTTAATATATATTTATATAATTTAATTTAATCATTAAATCATTTTTTTTTTATCATTTTAAGGTCATATTCCATTTTTCAAAATAATGATTTTTGGAACGGTTCCCCCTTGTCTGTTTTTATCCTAAATACTAGTATACATGTGTTAAGAGCCTTAAGTTAAGTTACAGATCTTTAAATGGACTCAACAAAACCACCCAAACCATGGTAACATTTATCTGGGCGACAAATAGACAAGGTACCTACACGGGACTTTTATTCAAAGAGGAAAAAATCACAAGTTGATGAAATACACATTAATGTTCTTTTCTATTCAATTCTCAAATATTAAACAAAGTGAGAATAAATACTTCTTTTTATTGTAGGCTTTCCATAAATGCTAGAAAATTAATATTATCCAATGAGAGGTCACCGTCTTCGAAGTCCGTGAAAATTCTGGTTGCGTTTAGGTTATGACGCCCCGGATGAAGTAAAGCAATTTTATAATCTGTCTAAACTTCTTGAAAAGGTATGGATTATCTTCTTGCTATAGTATCCACACTTTTCCTTTTAATCATGGTAAAAATACAAATGAACCACACAATTTGCTAAAAGCGTCTGCATGGAATCTTCTGACAAGGAGGTGCAATCGGTGGCCATTTTGGTAATTTCTTCCTTCTCGCACAAAAGATTTCTTCGCGATTGTAAAGCTTGCAAACAACTGAAAAATCTTCGTTTTTCGTTTTACTTGTATTTGAAGTTGCTTAAAGTAATTTCCATGATTTCTTGGTCGAGTTAAATCCAGAAAGAATACTTCAACGACAGTGGATGTCGAAATCGTATTTACATGATCTAAGCCAATATCTTTATCTGTTTAACGTTATGTGTGATGAAAAATAACGATCATGCACTTATCAGTTTAACATCCCAAGCCATAGGCTATATAAATTCACAGGATTGTAAAATTACTAATGTGACCCACATATATACAGATAGTCCACAGGTCTAGGTATAGTTCAATATTGGGAAAATATATGCCTTTGGATTGGCAGTTGCATGCACTGCATGGTACCTATCTACAGATCTAGGTTGTTCCTATCCTCTACACATTCTTTTGCCTTCGTCCACTTTTCTTCGCAGGCCTTCATGTTGTTATTCTGGATAACATGTAAAATGTAGAACTCATGAAGGGCTACACTTCAACCACATTTAATATTTCGTCAGAAATATGTCTGATTATACATAACCATTATTATAATTAACAACTGACACGTTTAAAAATTGTAACATAAATAAACACAACTGTCAAAATTAAGAAAACATCTTTTATCCACATTATAAGTTCTGATTTTCAAATTCAAACTATAGTGCTTTTCTACCACAATCATGACAATTTGCAATCCATGGCTGACTCAGCTATGCTGCCTGACTCCATGGTTGACTCTATTCAATGTGCAAGGCATGAGCCACCCGAGGAGCTCTGAGTGTCCGACTAAAGTTATTTGCTCAGATTATAAATCCTTGATGGAGAACTTGTGAAAATGGATTAATAGCATTAAAGCTTGGTTTTCATATGTGACAGTTGTATGCATGTATGAGGGACATTCAATAAATAATGTCATTAGCTCGATGACATACAACATAGAAGTCATATGACATTAAGCTAGACTTTCTCTCATTATTGAATCTTTAACGAATTGATAACGGTTTATGTGACCACTGTTCATCAATTTGTTTCATCGTGAGAAGCTGGGAAACAAGGGCTATTCGAGACACTGCATTATAAATGAATGGTAAAGAATCAGTAAACTAGAGTGAAAATAAAAGCTTCATTAAAGCTGCTGTAAAACGTGTTAAAAATCCCAAAGAAATTTTCACTGAAATATGTGACATTTACATCAACCAATGCCTGTTTTATAGACAAATAAGCAAGTGGATTCCAATGATAAAAAAATTATATAATGGGTATCAAAAATGGGTACCGTCCTTGCCAACAAAAATTATAACAACTTATGTACTATTTGCCCAATTTCAACAAATAATATCTGATGCTGTATGACTGACTTTTAGACACATAGCAAATTTGATAGACATCATATCGGGAGTAGTTTACAATGTTTATAAGAAACGTTTGATGGTAAAAAAGCTTGGTACTCAAAGATCACCCTATATTTTGAAAAATGAGTGAAAACGATAGCGTGTAGGAATGTCTTATTAATAAAATTATTTTAAGATATCAGTAATTGTACTTATTCTGGTTTGTTTTGTATTCAAACAGATAATGGAACATGAATCTATTGCTTAAAACACTCAATACAAAATTTACCATAAGATGTACTTGATAAAAACATCAATGGTCCGACAAGAGCAAAGGTATGCAAGAGTACAAGGACAGATTTATAGGCAATTTTCTTAAATATTAGTGGTACTGTTGTTCAATTTCTTATTCGGGGAGACAGTTTAATTTTTGGAGGAGTCTAGAAAGCAATTTTTTTGCAAAAAAATCAAAAGGTTTATTAGAGGAAGGACCTAGAATCAGGAATCCACTACAATAAATTTCTTCATGACAGCGTCCAAACCCGCACCCCTGAAGTGTAAAGGGGTTTTCGGGATAAAAAGAAAGTTAATATTTTTTCACATTAACAATATTCATCTTTGACCTTTTGTCTTGTTTCTATTTCCAAACTTGAAAAACCACCTTTCAGAAAGAAAAAACAAGTCCAGGAAATCATTGGATCTGCCATTTTCCAGTATACTAAGGGTCATACCCAAAAACGAGTTCTAAATACAATCAGAAATTAGATAAAAATTTTTACGGACATCTGTTTTAATCAAAAGAGATTAATAAGTAAAATCATGAATACCAAATCATTGAAAAGCGTCTTTTGCTTCTTTCGAGCCCCGATGACATTATTTATTGAACGTCCCTCGTATTTATGCTGAAATTGTTAGTTTAGGACTCTTAGATCATTGTAGATGGACAAGATTGCAAAACACTGATGCCTTATACTACAGATAAGGTTTTAGTGTCTCAAATGCAAGTCAAATTTCAAAGCCAATATCATGTGGTCAACAAAACTAAGGGAAAATTTTTATACAACAAATACCTCTGTGAATTATGTACACCCCAATGTCATCTTTCTTAAACATGTTAAAACACTGAAACATTATATGAATTTCCTCATGTTCATATATGCATTACAAACAAGCCTTGAACTCATTTATAATACAGAGAAAAAGTAAAAAATATGAATTTATCTTTTCAGTTACCATTTTTTTCCAATCAATAAGTTATATATTACTATTTTCAGTTTGTTCTTGCTTTTCCAATATGCCAATATTGAGGGGCTCACCAAGAACTGTATCAGTAGTGAAAGAGAAAGAACCTAAACAGTCCTCAGAAACCAAAAGAGAAACAAGGTCCGCTAAATTGCCTGCTGTGTGTGCATCTTCAAGGTTGAAGGATTTCAAAACTTCCACCAAGCTGAGCAGAGCTGAAATAAGATCATCCGCTGCAGCCAGATTGTCTCAAAGAAATCAGAAAAAGGCAGAAAAAGAAGGGAAATCATCAGAGGTAGAGCGTGGAGGAGAGAGAGACAGTAAAACTAAAAACCCTTCATCCATTAAGCAGGGTAGTAGTAGTTCCACAAAATCAAGTGGCACCCTGTGCTCAGATTCCCAGGTAGGGACACACTTAGATGAATCATGTGAGAAGAGCTCTTCTGTAAAAGACGATAATGAAAATAGTAAGAAGAAAAGGCAGAAATTCTCACAAGAAGGTGGCAGTGGAAAGTCTGATGAGGATCAAATTACAGATAAAGGTGAAGGTCACAGGAAAAGGAAGCAGAGCCTGGAGAAGATCAAGTCAGAGAATGATAAGTACAGGCCTTCGAAGAAGAGAAAGAAACTCACGATCTTTGAGTACGTTGTGGAGGAAGTCCCTTCAAACACACAAAAAGAAAGTGAAAGTGAGGCAGCTGATGAGGAGACTGGGGGGAGAAGACGAAGTAAAAGGGCATCAGTACCGAACACAATGTACTACAAAAACTTCATCGACCCGTCCCAGAAGATTCCTAAATGTAAGTAACCATGTAATCAATGTTACTTACTTGTTTTTCTTTGCCAATTTTCAGATCCAAGTATTACTTTATTACATTAGTCATACAGGCATCTCAGAAGTAACAGTATGAGTTTTTGGTTAAATTTATAAACATTGACAGAATGATATGTTTTCTAAGAGTTCTTTTATTTGACCAGGATAGCATATCTAGATACTACATGTGCATATTGATTAATTTCATTGGACAAGATCAGTTTATGACAGATAAAGTTTTCTGTGGATTTCAGAATCTTTTACTCTGTTACGAAATTAAATCCATGCCAAATGCTTTGATGGTAATTACAAGTACTTTTACTTATGGATATAAATATCTTTTTATTTTCCCAGTGTCTAATTTGAAGGAGAGCATCATAGGTTCCAACAAATCTGGCAACAAGGACAAAGAACAAGGTCAGTTACTCCAAAAAAAAATACTGAAAAAAAGAGGCCTCCATTGGGACACAAATGGTTAACAACATATCTCTATGAGAATATTTGATATATGGTACTTCCACCCGCATGCACAAAACGTCTCACAGTCTATATCAGAAATACATGTATTCCCATCTCCTTTTCAGTCTGTTCAAGGTCATCAACCGCATTATTTGTAATCACTAGAGTCTATGTCCATTTGGTACAATGTTATTAGGTAATTTTATTCTTTTTTCACAAGCAGAAACAAGAGCAAAGAAATCTGCTGCAGGGCCTCAGAAGGGGGCAAAATTGTGAGTATGATGGAAACCATGTATTTTTGTTAATCAGAATAAATGGGATGTCGATTTTATCTTTATTTATGTTATTTGAAAAGGATTGATATCATTTGTTCATTATGAACTTTTTGTTCATCATTTTTCAACATTGGACATACACATACATGTACTTGTAAGAATAAGAATCATAAGATATGTACATCTTGCAAATCAATTAATCAGCAATGCCTATTAGGTCAACTGTTTGTATTTTCAGTGCATTTATAACATTTATTTAAATTTTAGCGAGGCCAGTCGCACTGAGAAGTTAGAGGTGATTAAATGGGAGATGGACGAGTCTGGGGTAGTGTTAAATAGAACGGTACACAAAGAGAACTCAGCTGAGGAGAGAGAAAGTGAAGAGGAGTCTACTGACTCGACGGATCAAACCGACACAGGACAAACCACGTACTCTAAAGCTTCAGCTGGAAAAGAGAACCATGGCTCAAAGAATCAGGGTGGTGAGATGGTGAAGCTTGGTAGAACAGAACAGACCGTATCTAATATTCAGCCTTATAGTGTGGTGGATACAAATGGGGATAGCAGTTATTTCATGGCAAAAAGCTCTGTTGTTAGAACACAAATATTGTTCCCAACAGCTGACCTGATTCCACAGGAAAACTGTGCAGAAAGTAAGAAATGATCATAAAAAACTACATGAAATAAATTTCAAATTTGTATTGACTTATTTTCACATAACTTTAATGGCATGTGGAACAGGAAGTCAATATTTTGTTGCATATAGTTTTTAGGTGACTATATTTTAGTTTTAAAAAAAGGCAAAAGTTTGTTTTATAGATAATTTTTTATTGTAATAAATCATGAAAATAATTCTAAACATGGTAAAAAAAACAACTGTAGAATCAAAATTTAAATATTGTTTTACTTGCTTTGTTTTTTAAAATTTAGGTAAAACAGAAAAATCAACAGAGAAACAAGTGAAAGAAAATCTTGGTAAAGGAACAAGCAAAAGTGAGAACCGCACAGATTTAGACATAACAGAAATGTCTGTTGTGTACGTCGATAGAAATGGAAACACGTCGTCAAATGACAGCACACAACTCAGTAGCCGTAATCATGAGACTGATAATTGTGAAATTCCAACAGAAGCTATAATCGAGGGTTCCTCGGACACATGTATAGAAATACAGGGCGTTACAGAAGAGGTAAACATCGCGGACATTTCAGGGGGGGATCAGGCTGCGGAGGATGTTTATACAATAGGGAGGGGGGCTCTCTCCAGAGAAAGGCCAGGGAGGATCTGTAGGCAGGAAATGGAGGAAATGGAAGAGGATGAGAACCAAATGACAGGGATCGAAACCCAGAACGAAAAAAATGCAAGTACCTCAGACATTCCCCAGAACTCGGAAGAAGGCACAAAAAAGTCCCAAGGAACAGTGACAGTACAGATCATAAATTCCAAAGCTAAGAAAGTGCAGATGTTTGATATGTCAGTCCAGGCAGATGATCTCAGTGAGAATGAAGACGAACCAGAATCTAGAGAGCAGTCAGGGGAATCATCGACAGAGACACAAAAGAGTTCCACTGTCATCTCAATGCCAGACGGAAGGTCAGTCACTGTTACGTCGGCTGACAAAGCACCATTTACTTTCCGAACAGTCTCCAAAACAGACATATCCAAACAGGCTTCTTCTGGTGCTTCCGATGTCAAGAGAATCACATTGCCTTCAGGGGCCACTGGTCTGAAAATTCTGAAAGGCATGCCACAGGGAGCCCTGGAGAAGTTCAAACCAGCGGTTATCTCTCTTGATGGAGAGGTGATTTCAGAGGACGTGTCATTAGACGACGTCCAGAAAACTCAGGAGGCCTGGAATGCCGTGTACAAGTCCAGCCAGGTCGATAACCAGGAGATCATTCTGGTCTCTCTCCCCGAGGGGCAGGAACTGAAGGACAAGCTGCCCTTCAAACAAAAGGTAAGAATTAACATTTTTTCTCATGTTTATATATAGTTTGGCAAAGGAATTTTTTTTTAATTTCATTGTTCCAAAACCTTTTGTGCAATTGTTTCTCGGACTATTTTCTTATATGTGAAAGGTCTTCAGGTTAGTGTACTTGAACTTTGAACTACAAATGTTTGTAGCTATAAAGCAAGACTTAGTGTAAAATTTTCTTTCATATTAGAAACTGTTGTACATTCTCGAGCTTTGATAAGGAAAATTAATCAATACTTCTTGGTTTTCTAATAACACATACTGTTTTTAATTAACAAAAATCTTTGAATTTCAAAAAAATTAACTTACAATGGGTGCGTTCACAATTCTTCCATTGGTACAAATATCGATTTGCCATTGGCTTGTCTTTGGCACCAATGTTGAACAATGGTGCAATTGGTTGCCTTTAAACTGTGAACAGGGTATTGGTAAACCAATGACAAAACGACCAAAGGCTGTACCAATGGTTGTCAAAAGTGAATAATGGAAACACTTGGTTACTAATGGTCACCAATGGTAATCAATGGTAACCAACGGCAAATGTTGAGTTATTCACCATTTTCCAGAAACAACAAATTCAAAATGAAGTTTGTTTATTGTATTCCTAAAACAAAATAAAATTACTTTTATGGACATAACTTTATATGAAAACTTGTCTTCAGGTGATATTCTTTTTCCAAAACAAGTGATCATTTGTTTGAAATTTGGAATACTATGTATAGATAACAATATTTTCCCTTAAGTTGTAGTAGAATTCATCTGAAGTGTTATTACTAGTGAGGAAACTTCACTCATGCTACCAGGAACGGTCCAGGTAGCCATCTTGGGGGTGACACTAATAAACAAAAAGGGTGCGTTCAGAGTACTACCGTTGGCTGACAAAAGTTACCAATGATAGAATTTTTTACCTTTGGTAAGCCAATGGTACCAAAGTTTGCCGAAAAAATTTACCATAGGTAGATTTTTCTGCAGACGAACTAGAGCTCTGTTAGCGATGGTAACTTTTTAAATGACGTCAAACAAAATGGCGGGTACTGATCAAGTCTGTCCTACTAAACGGAGAACCCGAGAGATCTCTAGGTTTACCGGGCGGTATTTGGTAAATTCTAATAAATTTTATGCATAATTGAGTACATTTTTACTCTATAAATCTTTTTCTATCTATAGAATTAATATTAACAAGATTATTCTATGAAAGTTTTTCATCGGGCAAAAAGTTGAAAAAGGAACAAATCATGTAATGTTTTTACTACACCTAATCACCTATTTACATAAACTCTGTGTATATATGTGTGAAAAGTCTTTTTTAAATGTGGTTTTTCTTGAATGAAAGTTTCAGAATATTTATTTTATTAACTTTAAAGTGTATTTAATGTAAAATCAAAATTTTATTAATTTAATTATTTTACATTTGATCAATCCGGAAGACAAGTTGGAGAAAAATTCTGTTGTGGAGAAGTACTTAACTGTACCAAAAATTATTTCTGAAAGCATTCTCTTGCTGCAAAATGATGCACGAAGCAAGAATAATAATCTTGGTTTGACATTTTCTTCTAAGAAATCTGTCATTGTTAACAATGGTATATACCAATGTCACAAATGGTACACCAATGGTGCCATTGTTAACATTGGTGAGTTTCCTACCAACTCTACCCAAAACTCGTTCAGAGTACAAATGGGTCCAATGGTACCAACGGTACAAATTGTTACCATTGGCAAAGAGGTGGTGGTACCATTGGAAATACTCTGAACGCACCCACTCTTAACGAACACCCCTGCCACCTAGCGTTATAATGCGGCACTAAATTCGGACAACTTGTATTCGTCTTCATTGAATATGCTTCATATTGTTGCGTGATTGAGTTAACGTTCGTAATAGTTATAATCAATTAAGAAACTGTATCAATTTAAAAGAAAGTAAAATGAATTTACAAGAATAAAGCAACATAGAAGTAAGGGCAAAATGAAGAGGGATAAAAGTCAAAGTGAAATGTAATAAAGACGAATATGAAAACAATAAAGTGACGTATAATTACAATAATAACAAAGCATAAAGAAGTAGGCATAATAAGAATAAAAGCAAGATGCATAGACTTTTGGCGGTAATTCCCTTCCATACACTTTACTGGAAATTTATAATATTATGATTTGGAACTCGTACTAGTTGCATTGAACAAGATATTTAACAAATTGGACGCAGTGATCCAAAGCATATGTGTTGATTTTAATGTTCAATAGACCATTGACATTTTAAACACCCCTGTACACGGAGCAACTGTTGATTTTTTTGTGAATGCAAATGATATTTAACATTTTTAATGGCCTGACATGAAGACCACGTTTTATTAAAGGCAGAAAAAAATGGACGTTTATACGTAAGGATAATGAGGACAGGTAGGAATCTGAACTTATAAATACGTAACGTTATGTAAATAATAAATATGTGTTTGGTTTACAAATGTATATGTCGTCAGCATGTTTTCGTTAATGAACTTATCTTTATTGATATATTTGAATAGAGACGACTCATTTCAAATATCGCCTTTTTCCTTAAAGGGTTCTTCACAAGGACTTTTTAGACAGATATTTCAGGAAGTTTGATTTTGAATACTGTATTGTTCCCTTGACAATTTAAAGAATTTTAAATGGACTTAACCTCTCTCTCTCTCGCTCTCTCAAGCATAAACAAGTTCAGTTTAGTGTTCAAAGAGATGCATGGACATCAATTCTTTTGAACATTCATTTTCAGGTTATCATATCTCATTTATAAATCTGTCTTTTTTACTTTTTGTGTTATTTGCTTTTAGTTTACTTAATTCCAACAGATTCTTCAGCGTTAATGTCACATGCCAAAACCGAGCAAGTAGTTATAATTAATTTCATTTATTGAAAATGAATGATGATGTAAATATCGCCTACATTGCACAACAAGCAACACTAATTTTAACTTTTTTGATTCTTTTTTGTAGCGTAAGTCTATATAGAAATGGCTACCCCTCCTTATTCTTCAACAGAAGAGACAACAAACGCTAACAGAGCGTGTCGTCTGCTTTTGGGTCCATGTACAGACGAACTACGGGATGTTCTTCGTCATTATATACCACCACCAACATTTACCCACGTGCTCAGGCAAAATATACTAAATTTGCCGCGGTTGTCTGCAGCGCAAAGAGCCCTAATTCTCCTTAAACTTGGACATTATACGGGAAATTACAACAATATGGATATAACGTTGTTGTATACCCTGTTGCGGAACATATGTAGCATACCGCCCCACTCAGAAGGCTGGGGTAATGATCCTGACCTAAGTGACGCGTCAGTGTCTGCCAGTATCGAGAGAATTCGAATTGGTCGTAACGACTGCGTACACTCCTCGACACCTTCCCTTTCTAATGTTGAATTCAATCGTATCTGGTCAAGTGTCAAGTCAGCTGTCGTGGTTTTGGATTCTTTTCTTGTAAACAACAAGCGATATGAAAAAGAGGTTGACTTCCTACGTCACGAGACAATGGATCCTATAAAAGACCGTTATTACAGAGAGGAACTACTAAGACAGACAGCAGAGGATCAAACAACGAGGAACATGGTCGTTAATCTGGAAAGTATGACTTAATTAATCAAATAATGCACACTTTACCATATATTTCAAGGGATCTTATTCAACTTTATTATAAATTCAAATAATATTACCTTATAGTTCATCATGTTTTAGAAAAAAAAACACATGGCTAATTATTTGTTTCTGTTCTATATCATTATGATCAATTCATGAAATTACAGAAAATTTAACGATAATAATGAATAATAATAATAAAGATTCGTGTCCAATGCATAAAAAAGTCAAAAAAGATTCTGAATTTGTTAACCATCTTTGACTCGTTTGTAGATGATGTGTCAAAACTAAAGAAAACTGCCATTCCTGAAAATGTTAGAGGTATGGAAATCGCCTTTTTCAAACAATATGCTATGGAAATAATAAGCATATCTTTGACTTGTTTGTAATTTAAATGAGAAAATATCATTTTAAGAGCTGCAGTTTATCTGAGACTAAAAGAAGACAGTTTGCGGTTTTTAGAGAAAATAAGTTAAATTAAATTTTGAGTCGTGGTCCATTTAAGATTCAAAGAATAATACTTTAACTCTTTACAACTTACTTGACTATTATGCAACATACAATAAATGTTCACGTCATATATATAGGAAAAGAAATTTACCATTTCCCCGCAAGCACCTTCTAGCGTGGTACACATTTCTCTAAAGTCTAGCGTAAATAATATTATGACGCAATATTCTAATAATAAAATAACTTGTCTTCTTTCATGAGATTTTTGCAAGTATAAAATATAAGTAAATTCATGAAATTGGCATTAAATTAAAGATTAAATGAATTTTTTAAAGTGCGTGAAAATGTGTGATTGCGGGGGAACGGTATATGCGTGATTTTGCGTTAGAAATAGGAAAGGGTATATGCGTTAAAATGCGTGACTGCGGGGAAGGGGGTTAAAAGAGTAAATATCATTGTTTGCAATAGTGCATTTTCGTTTCAGTAATACATGACAATGAAATCAAAACATGGCGAGAGAATGACAAGTTATACGTTGAGACTCATAGTTTTTCTTCTAAGATGGAAAAAGTACGAGAAGAGTCCTATATAACGTTTGTTGGTGTCCCAGGTTCTGGAAAGTCGGCCACGGCCTACCATATAGCTCTGAAGCTTCAGGAAGAAGAAGACTATCAAATCGTACCAGTCACAGAGCTGAGGGACATTGTTCAGTATTGTGACCCCCACAACGCACAATTGTTTATCATTGACGATGTGATAGGTGTGCTTGGAGTCCAAAATGAAAAACTCAATCTTCTGGTAGATTACAAAGAGAAAATTGAGAATCCTATGATGAAGAAATCAAAAACTCTAATGACTTGTCGCAAAACTGTGTACAATGAAGTTATCAAGCGTACCTGTGTTTCATTTTTGAGAAAGGAATCTAATGTGATCGACCTCCAACATTCTGATCACTTGCTCTCGAATGAAGACAAGAGAAACCTGTTTCAGAAGTATGGACTGAACATATTCACAGAAAGACTTACATCTGAGTGGCTCAAAAATACATCTCAAATGTTTCCACTTTTGTGCAGACTTTATTCGACAGGTGATACATTTCGGAAGAATGGTGTAGACTTTTTCCTCTTTCCATTTCAATGCATTCTCGAGGAATTAGACAAAATGCAGAGCGAAAATAAACTTCATTATGCAACATTAATATTATGTATGTTTAACAGTAAAATACTTTCAAGGGACATATTGAAAAAGGATGATGTCATTTTCAGTGAAATTAAAAGAAACGTTTTGGAGAATTGTGAAGTAGAGAGTTATACAGATACATTTAAATTTTCCAATGCCCTGGCAGAATTGGACGGAACGTATACTAGACGAAATGGTGACGAGTTTACATTTTTTCATGATCGTTTATTTGAATTAACTGCATGCCATTACGGCAAGCAATATCCGAAAGAAATACTAAAGTTCATGAGCAGTGATTTCATTGCTAATTTTGTTAAAACGATACAACAAACACAGGACAGTGAAAGTCATGAGCTTGCAACTGGAGTTTCGAATGAAGATCTTTCTATAACTTTACCCTGTGAACTGTACCCAATGCTAGCCAAAAGGTTATATCGAGATGTGGAGGAGATGAAGCTCTATGATGTTTTCATGGAGGGCCACTTAAAACAACCTGATGTATGTAAAGCCTTCATGGACGTTTTGAAAGAAAAGACTTATCAACAGATAGATTCCTTATTTCTATCAATTCAGACAGATGTAGGGGGAATTTTTCGCAAGGGAAGGAGCGTTATAAAGGAAATGCAAAAAGATGGAAAAGAAGATGTGGAGAGAAGACGACAAAGGCTCTTAGTTGATGAGGACAAAACTCATAATATTCGGGTTATCAGCTGGGTGATATTCTATGGTCATCACCAAATTTTACAATTTATTGAAAATAAAATCAAGCAAAACAACGAAGCAGAGATAAAATTATTCAAACATTTATGTACCTGCTCAGAAGGGCATCAGTCGCCAACGAGCTTGGCTGCAATTAAAGAGCAACAAATTCAACGTGAAGTTATCAGTGAATCTTCAAACCTTCAGTCTAATTTTCAGATACGGTCTGTCGATTCTGAAAAACACATTTGTTGTCCTCGGTTCCTTAGAGAACAAAATCGGCTATTAGTGCTCGGCTGTTATAGCAAGGATCTCGAGACTGTCAAGATTTTGATGAAATACATGAGTAAGGAGATCTTGAATATGTCACCGGAATACACAGAATACCGAGGCGGAATGGACACTCCTCTTACAGCTGCTTGTTCTACCCTACACTTCAAGGTGGTCAAAGAGTTACTTCACGCTGGGGCTAATGTTAATAAAATTAATAGCCTTGGTGATCCGCCATTAGTTACTGCATGTGATGAAGGCTACACAAATTTTTATTTGTTCTTGATTAAACTATGTGACATACATTCTGTTAATCCTGATCCTTATCTTCTGAAACAACTATGTAGTTGGATCATGCCCGATTTCATAAATACTCTGTTGAACGCAGGAGCTGATATTAATGCCAAAGGAAAATGGCACACACCACTGACAGCGTTATGTAAATATGGAGCCGACTTAATCGTAAAAGACATGCTTCAAAAAGGAGCGGATCCCAATATTCTCTGCGGATATAAGACTCCATTGACATCCGCGTGTCAGTCGGGATGTCCCGAAACAGTTAATGAATTATTGCAGGCCGGCGCTGATATTAATCCAGAAAATGCCTTATTCAAACCGCTGATAGTTGCATGTCAGTATGGTTACACAAATATCGTTAAGACGCTGTTAAATGTTGGGTGCGATGTAAACATGCAGCATGGACAATCAACACCTTTGTCAATTGCCTGTCGAAATGGACATGTAAATGTCGTAGAAATTTTACTTAGAGCTGGCGCTGAAGTAAATTTACCGGTATATTTGAAATCTTGTATTTATCTTTCTACTACACCATTGATCGAGGCAAGTTCGGAAGGACGTTTAAAAGTAGTTCAGACTTTGTTGAAATGGGGTGCCAAAGTAAAAGAAGACCTTACGTGTTCTCATGTTTTATCAGCCGCGGCTGAGGGCGGCCATTTTAACGTCATTAAGGAGTTATTGGAGGCAGGTCTTGATGTTGATAGCGAGGATGGACACTGTGCTCTCAGAGTGGCCTGTTCTAATGGCCATATAGATATGGCTAAAGAGCTTTTATCGAGATTTTCTGGCATTGCCTGTAATAATAATTACAATGAATCACTCATACGTGCCTGTGAAGTGGGACATTTAAGTTTAGTAAAGGAACTTTTAGCAGCCGGTGCAGATTGCAATGCGCGGGGCGACTACACGTCACCCCTAGTTGCTGCATGTAAATACGGGGATCTTGAAGTTGTGCGAAAGCTCATCAAATCTGGGGCTGATGTAAATTTATTTAATCCTAATTCTGTCTATCATTCAGCACCTCTTAGTGTTTCCTGCGAATCAGGACAAGTCGAATTGATGCAAGAGCTGATTAAGTCTGGAGCAGACGTGAATTTGAAGGACAATGTAGGAACACCACTAACAGCTGCATTCGAATATTTAGATGGCATACAAGGTTTTGAGATAGTTCGAGAGGAATCCGATACATCGCTTGAAGATAAGCTACAAGTGATAGGCAAACATTCAGAAGGAAACGGGTTATCTATTTTTAGCCAATTAATGCAAAGCAAACCTGATGTAACAGTATGTAATATATATGGCGAGTCACCAATCTACATAGCTCTTTTAAAAAACAGAAAAGACATTTTAAAACTTCTCTTAAAAGTGGAAAATGCAAACACCAAAGTGAATGAACACCTTTTTGATGTATTTATTCATATAAGGCATGCAGACGTAAAGCTTGACAAAAAAGACGACGTAGTTACTGTAAAAAAAAAAATATGGCCATTACATGATTCGGGAGAATCATACAAAACTGTTTTTGAGGGTGAATGTGAATTGTTGAATCATATGTTGACTTTAGGCCTCAATGTAAATCAGAACATCCAAATTTATGCTGATTGCAAGTCGGAAGAGGATTTAGAATGTAAACCTTTATTGTATAGATTAATTTATTCATCTGCGTATGAATTGGTCCAAAAGGTGGAACTTCTTCTTGATGCGGAAGCGGACGTCAATATTAGAGTGCAACAGCCAATGGATGTCATGGCATTCAACACAGAAGACTGTAATCCTGTTTTAGACAGATGTGGCATATCTGTTCTAGAAATGACACGTAGAAGGATTTTATGCGAAAATACATCATTTAAGATGAGTATATACACTGACGAAAGTGTTTTAGAATACGAGGATGTTTTATAACAGAATCAATGTTAGCTAAAAATACACACCAGGAAAACTCCCAGGAGGCCATAGCGGAGTTCTCAAGTACTCTCTCTGAAGGTCCTGGTGAAAACAACATTAGTCAAATTGCAGAATCAGTGTTAGCTGAAAATACACAACCGGAAAACTCACAAGAGGCCATAAATAAGTTCTCAAGTAGTCTCTCTGAAGGTCCTGATGAAAACAACATGAGTCAAATTACAGAATCAATGTTAGCTAAAAATACACACCAGGAAAACTCCCAGGAGGCCATAGCGGAGTTCTCAAGTACTCTCTCTGAAGGTTCTGGTGAAAACAACATTAGTCAAATTGCAGAATCAGTGTTAGCTGAAAATACACACCTGGAAAACTCGCAACAGGAGATGTCCATGGAGATAGGGAACCCTGAAGCTTTGGAATCATCCAGCTGATCAAAGAACTGCTTCTGACTGAGCTGGCAAAACTAATGTACATGTATATATGCTTTATAAGTATTTGATCACTTTGTAAAGAACATTCTTGGAAAATTGTGGTCTTCTTTCCCTCTGGACTCTCATGAAAAAAATTAAGTGAATGATAAGTTTGCATAATCTTACCACCCTTTAATACTATTTCATGACATTTCAAAAAAGGTTTGGGATATTGAGAATTGTGTATATTTCATATGATATATTAAATCTTATTTTAATTAACTTACAACTCTTTACCTCAGTTTAGATACATGTAGCTACCAAAGAGAAAAAAAATTCAGGTGAATATTGAAGTTAATCAAGTTTATATGGTAAATTGTATTAAAGTTGAAGATGTACTAAATATTATATTTGTCACATAGAGATAATTTTAAAGACAGTGATCTGTACATAAGAAATTAGATTTTTTAAAATGATGACTTTTCTCTGCATTAATTATGACTGATGACTATAAGCTGTAGCTTTTATATTCAACCCCAAAAGTGAGTTCCTTATTGTTCAAAATTTCCATCGTGTACATACAATGTGTAATTTCTATGCAGTTATTTTTAATTATATTTATTGTGCATTACTGAAGTTTCAAACTTTTGTTTGTTATTGAAATAAAGTTTAAATCTCACAAGAATCAATTTCACTTTTTTTTTTTCAGTTGAAACAAATTTAATATAGTTTATCAAAGAAATGACAATCCTCTTACTCTGGATATTCTCTGAAGATGACTTCAACATTAATTAATATTGGTTTAAATTTTGGTTTAAGGTCAATGTCACATCTCGTAGTACCCGAATTAAATTTCCAGCATCTTGCTACAGTTAGTTATGTCATGGGACCCATGTTACACTTAGCGTTAAACACAGATGCAAGCAAAACGGGGTCATTCGTGAAATTTTATCAAAAGAATCTGAGGATGAAACTTGAATAAATTCACTGCATGTGTAACAATGAGCTCGCGAAAATTTCATTCTCGCGTTTAAAAGTATTCCTTACAATTATATAGAGGAAAAATAACAATTCGTGAAAATTATGTCTCGCTAATAAAGAGTCAATGACTATATCTCGCGAAAATAAGGTGTCGCGAAAATTTAGTGATCTACAGTATATGTGATCTTTTAAAGTGTATAAGGCTAAAAATAAAATTTCATACTTTCTGCTATTGACCTTGTCCAGTTACCGATGGGCAAAGTAAGTGAACCTCAGGTCAAATTGGAGCAGCTTTTGTAACGCGTCCAGTCTCTGTTTATATATAAAAGCTTCAAACCCTTCCCATCAGAGATAATATGTCTTTCCATCAACTTGAGTCAGAAAGATTTTTCCTGGACATGGTAATAACACAGAAGCAATTAATTTAATATAAACATCCAAACCCTTTTCACTGGATACAAAAAGAAAGAACATATGTGTTTTCAAGAAGTAAAATTTATTTGTCAATGGAAATTTTCATTAAAATTTCATGCCCTAGCTGTGTGAATACAAATGAATACAAGCCATTTATCATAATCATAAGAAAACTACAGCAATAACCAATATTCTTAGAACATGATACCATTTTTTGATGAAATTTTAAATGATGACATTTATAATTATGTACCTCATATGACTTACACATCACACATATAGGACATGTATACGTAACTGTGTTAATTGACAATAAATCCTAAGAATGAAAGGTAAAAATGCATATGCTTTATTAAATGGCTTAACTATAGAAAAAATTATGTAAATTATTAAATGATATGTTTATATAAAAATGACTGTCAACATAAGAAAACGAGATCAAAAGAAAGACGATAAGAAAGTCTTGCATTGTATTACAGTGTCTGCTTAAATTTTTTTTGTTCCACATGTACAGTGAAACTTGTCTAATCCGGGTGTTGTGTAATCCACAATCTTGTCTAATAGGATGTTAAAATTAAATACCTTGCAGTGAGCTCTATTGTTTTAAAATGTTGCCTAATCGGGAATATAGTTTAAACCAGCTTATTTATTTCTTTGAAACCGACTTATTTCAGTGGCATCCGCATTAGACTGTTTTACTGTACTTTGAAAAGTTTTGGGTTAGGCCAAAACCTTAAAGTAGGAAAAGTGAGAAATATCATACAATTTCTTTTCCTTTTTGTAGACAGTGGAGACTCACAAGACATATTGTATTTTACACTCCATATCAAATTTAAGGGGAAAAAAATAGGTACCAAAATAATCAAGAAAAAAAAAACAACTATTTGTATCAATTAAGGCATATTGGTGATGCTGTGCACTATTGACAACACTGTATACCATACAAATTTTGTTATTACCGGTAAATGGTTCTGTAAAGAAAAAAAATCTATAATCATATATAATGTTTGATGACTTGATTCCTTTCAGAAAAAATTTAACTTTATCATCTTTATATTATTTAGCATTTCAATCAAAAAAAAAATTAAACCATAGAAAAAAATCATCCCAGTAACACAATTATAAAAAGAAAAACGAATCCTTTAAAAAACAAGAGGCCCATGGGCCTTATAGGTCACCTGAGTATTGTGTAACAACTTTCAAAAAATTAAATTTGGTTCGTGTTTAAACAGGAGGCCATGAAATTCACAATTTACAATTTTAAAAGAGGCACCATTGCTTATCATAATTATTAACTTAGCATGCTTACTCTATTTACTTAATACCCAGAGGTAGATCAGAGTAACAAAGAGAAAATGCACTTCCACTTTATAACCAGTTGTGCACCACGCTCCATCCAGTCAGTCTTTGACTGTCACATCAGAGGGAATCATCACCTCAGAAATTCTGGGGATTCAACAAAGCAATCCCATTGATGCACACCAAGGAACCTTCAGCTCCATTGATCAGGAGGGAGTCAATAAAGCAGAGAGTGATAAATTAGACGATGCTGCAGCTGACCAGATCACGGAGAGTTCTGACATGGCCGAGTTCTCAAGTAGTCTCTCTGAAGGTCCTGTTGAAAACAACATTAGTCAAATTACGGAATCAGTGTTAACTGAAAATACACAACCGGAAAACTCACAAGAGGCATTAGCCGAGTTCTCAAGTAGTCTCTCTGAAATTCCTGGTGCAAACAACATTAGTCAAATTACAGAATCAGTCTTAGCTGAAAATACACAACCGGAAAACTCACAAGAGGCCATAAATAAGTTCTCAAGCACTCTCTCTGAAGGTCCTGGTGAAAACAACATGAGTCAAATTACAGAATCAGTGTTAGCTGAAAATACACACCAGGAAAACTCCCAGGAGGCCATAGCGGAGTTCTCAAGTACTCTCTCTGAAGGTCCTGGTGAAAACAACATTAGTCAAATTGCAGAATCAGTGTTAGCTGAAAATACACACCCGGAAAACTCGCAACAGGAGATGTCCATGGAGATAGGGAACCCTGAAGCTTTGGAATCATCCAGCTGATCAAAGAACTGCTTCTGACTGAGCTGGCAAAACTAATGTACATGTACAGTGTATATATGCTTTATAAGTATTTGATCACTTTGTAAAGAACATTCTGGGAAAATTGTGGTCTTCTTTCCCTCTGGACTCTCATGAAAAAAATTAAGTGAATGATAAGTTTGCATAATCTTACCACCCTTTAATACTATTTCATGACATTTCAAAAAAGGTTTGGGATATTGAGAATTGTGTATATTTCATATGATACATGTATATTAAATCTTATTTTAATTAACTTACAACTCTTTACCTCAGTTTTGATACATGTAGCTACCAAAGAGAAAAAAAATTCAGGTGAATATTGAAGTTAATCAAGTTTATATGGTAAATTGTATTAAAGTTGAAGATGTACTAAATATTATATTTGTCACATAGAGATAATTTTAAAGACAGTGATCTGTACATAAGAAATTAGATTTTTTAAAATGATGACTTTTCTCTGCATTAATTATGACTGATGACTATAAGCTGTAGCTTTTATATTCAACCCCAAAAGTGAGTTCCTTATTGTTCAAAATTTCCATCGTGTACATACAATGTGTAATTTCTATGCAGTTATTTTTAATTATATTTATTGTGCATTACTGAAGTTTCAAACTTTTGTTTGTTATTGAAATAAAGTTTAAATCTCACAAGAATCAATTTCACTTTTTTTTTTTCAGTTGAAACAAATTTAATATAGTTTATCAAAGAAATGACAATCCTCTTACTCTGGATATTCTCTGAAGATGACTTCAACATTAATTAATATTGGTTTAAATTTTGGTTTAAGGTCAATGTCACATCTCGTAGTACCCGAATTAAATTTCCAGCATCTTGCTACAGTTAGTTATGTCATGGGACCCATGTTACACTTAGCGTTAAACACAGATGCAAGCAAAACGGGGTCATTCGTGAAATTTTATCAAAAGAATCTGAGGATGAAACTTGAATAAATTCACTGCATGTGTAACAATGAGCTCGCGAAAATTTCATTCTCGCGTTTAAAAGTATTCCTTACAATTATATAGAGGAAAAATAACAATTCGTGAAAATTATGTCTCGCTAATAAAGAGTCAATGACTATATCTCGCGAAAATAAGGTGTCGCGAAAATTTAGTGATCTACAGTATATGTGATCTTTTAAAGTGTATAAGGCTAAAAATAAAATTTCATACTTTCTGCTATTGACCTTGTCCAGTTACCGATGGGCAAAGTAAGTGAACCTCAGGTCAAATTGGAGCAGCTTTTGTAACGCGTCCAGTCTCTGTTTATATATAAAAGCTTCAAACCCTTCCCATCAGAGATAATATGTCTTTCCATCAACTTGAGTCAGAAAGATTTTTCCTGGACATGGTAATAACACAGAAGCAATTAATTTAATATAAACATCCAAACCCTTTTCACTGGATACAAAAAGAAAGAACATATGTGTTTTCAAGAAGTAAAATTTATTTGTCAATGGAAATTTTCATTAAAATTTCATGCCCTAGCTGTGTGAATACAAATGAATACAAGCCATTTATCATAATCATAAGAAAACTACAGCAATAACCAATATTCTTAGAACATGATACCATTTTTTGATGAAATTTTAAATGATGACATTTATAATTATGTACCTCATATGACTTACACATCACACATATAGGACATGTATACGTAACTGTGTTAATTGACAATAAATCCTAAGAATGAAAGGTAAAAATGCATATGCTTTATTAAATGGCTTAACTATAGAAAAAATTATGTAAATTATTAAATGATATGTTTATATAAAAATGACTGTCAACATAAGAAAACGAGATCAAAAGAAAGACGATAAGAAAGTCTTGCATTGTATTACAGTGTCTGCTTAAATTTTTTTTGTTCCACATGTACAGTGAAACTTGTCTAATCCGGGTGTTGTGTAATCCACAATCTTGTCTAATAGGATGTTAAAATTAAATACCTTGCAGTGAGCTCTATTGTTTTAAAATGTTGCCTAATCGGGAATATAGTTTAAACCAGCTTATTTATTTCTTTGAAACCGACTTATTTCGGTGGCATCCGCATTAGACTGTTTTACTGTACTTTGAAAAGTTTTGGGTTAGGCCAAAACCTTAAAGTAGGAAAAGTGAGAAATATCATACAATTTCTTTTCCTTTCTGTAGAAAGTGGAGACTCACAAGACATATTGTATTTTACACTCCATATCAAATTTAAGGGGAAAAAAATAGGTACCAAAATAATCAAGAAAAAAAAACAACTATTTGTATCAATTAAGGCATATTGGTGATGCTGTGCACTATTGACAACACTGTATACCATACAAATTTTGTTATTACCGGTAAATGGTTCTGTAAAGAAAAAAAATCTATAATCATATATAATGTTTGATGACTTGATTCCTTTCAGAAAAAATTTAACTTTATCATCTTTATATTTTAGCATTTCAATCAAAAAAAAAATTAAACCACAGAAAAAAATCATCCCAGTAACACAATTATAAAAAGAAAAACGAATCCTTTTAAAAAAAAAAAAAGTAAACTTCTACATCTTTAAAGAGACTACCAGGGGAAAAAAACAGTGACTTGTGTTTGAGATGAAATGATAAACAATTTTTTACTACCTCTCATATATTTTCTGCAGATTGGTTTAAATACAATCATGTGGCTAGAAATGTTACAATCTTACTAGTAAGTCTTATATTTCTGTATTTCAACACATTCATGTACAATAATCCTGAATTTGTACCTTGGTCACTCTGTGGAATGGCACGTGAAAAACTTGAGCAAACTTAATATTTACATCATGTATGTATATATAACATGATGCTTCTCTCTTGTGATTTTTCTAAAAAAGGAAAAAAAAACGATCATGTAATTTCAGACTAAACATTCTCAAATTGTTGTCATAATCCTTAAAGAAAATACTGAGAAAGAGAATTGGTATAATGAATTATGATTCAAATGTCTTCATGAAAAATACATTGTATATGAACTACATTGTACATACCATGTAAAAACAGAATTGAGCCTTGCAATCTTTCTCATTTACATGTCATTCGATGATTATGATAAATTAAAAAAAATTACATGACATGTAAACTATTAATGAATTCATGACTACATGTAAATTTTTGGCTTTCAGAATTTGCTACACCATGTGTAAAGAGCTTAAAAAACTGCAAAAAACAGAGATGTAAACAATTAACACAATTCCAACATTCTGCTTTCAATGAATACTTGATGAAATCGCCAATAAGTTCAAGGTCAAATTTGTTTTGGGAAAAGACCTCAGAATTGCCCTAATTGTAATTTTAAGAGCTATAAACATGTATAAGTACATGTATGTACATGTATACATTATTGAAGTTCTTTAGTAACTATAGCAACATTAATTAAAAACCATTGGTCTGAAAAGGTTTATTTTTATCTCTATGTGTATTAAAATAGTCAGTTGTATTTACAGACATTTATATAAGCTTAATTACCCTGACTCCAATACTTCTTTTACACACACAGAAACAAACCTATTCATCTCTGATCTGGGACTATTTCCATTAGAAACCTTACAAGTACAATTTTTCATAAACTTTTCTATAAGTTACTTTTCATCATCAAGATGTGTGACAATGTAAATTAAAACTGACAATGATTTGGATCCAAATTCAATCTGGGTTCTACTGTCATCTACCTCAAGTCTACATTTTGATTTTTATGTAGACAGAGCAAGCTGGACTTAATGTAGCCCTTCTTATGCACTGCCCATTAAGACTGGCTGTAAAATAGACAAGTATCAATAGTTCTCATAGAAAAATCAAACAGTTTTATGCACCAACAACTATTATCATTTCCCAAAGGTCATATATTGCCCTGACCTTGACCCCATAAAAAAGGTTTATAAAATACACCTACACTGAGGTCATATATACATAAAAGTAGATCAGACATTATACCTATTTAGTGATAAATAGAAATAGGAGTTGCTACATATACTACAGTTACATTATTTATCAATACCAAAAAAATGTTGTAGGAATGTAAGACACTGCCCTGCTGATTTGGCCTTGACCCAGCCTTCAAGGACCAGGATTTACGTTCACCTGTAGCTTGTGTATTGTCAACAAAAACAACAGCCTCAAAGCCAAGCGAATCCCAACATGAAGAATTATGTCTATTGAAGTTCTCAGATAAAAGTCTAAAATATTATTAATAGATAAAAGAAAATAAAAGTCTACAGAATCATATGTACTAAAAAAAGCCTCTATATCAATGGAATGTAGTCACAATTGGTAGTTAAATCCTGTACATAAATGTTGTCCTGTTGTATTTTTTGTGGGGGAATTCACTTTTCAAAATACTTTTGAAAGACTAAAAAATCTTTTTTTAAAAATCTGAATGCCTTATCTTCTGGTAAGATTTGCAAGGAACAGAATTTACATAAATATTTAGATCTATCAGTTAAAACATTTCAGTAAACTGCTTATCTATAAATCAGAAAAAAATTACTAGGAAACACAAGTGTTCTGTCCTAAAAAGGTTTGACTGTATTTAATAAAAATTAAAACCTATAATATTGTGTTGAAGGGCATTTAATTTTAAGATTTCGTAGATTTCGCAAATCTCAAATCTGTTTTGGAGAAGAAAAAGTGGAGTTTGAAATATCGTTAACAACTTCTATAACAATCAGTCAACTTTTGGGCTTAAACAGACAACAATAACAGTTAAAAGTGTGTCATAAAACATAACAATAAAATTACAAAAATATTTGCAAGTATACACCACATTCAGTATCTATATTTTGATAAATATTACTTTCAAACTACCTGAGAAATCTTATCATAAGAATAAATAATGCATAGTCAATTGCAAATATGTACTTCATATATACAGTTTAAAAAAAATCACCTCTCTGTACATAAGAATTTTAATTGTTGTCTAAGCTGCAGTTCAGTGATGCATCAATTAAATAAAGCATACTAAACACAAGGCAATGAAAAGATAACTTGAAACTGAATATGTTCAATGCAGAATGATTGAACACAGTAGAGTACATAGTCACATGATGTCAATATAGAACAAATAGAGAGAAAATATCAACTGCATCATGACAAAAATTCTTATACAGTGGACTCTCATTTATCCGGATGCTTTGGTTCCCAGTCATTTTGTCCGGATATGTGAAGCATCCGGATACCTGAATCACCAGTTAAATAGGACAAAATAACATTTAAAAATTTTGTTCTGATGAAAAATCGTCCGGATACTGAAGCATCCGGATATCTGAAGGTCCACTGTATAAAGATTTTTTTATTTCTAATACAGTACATGTAATTCATATTTCACTAGGAAATTTTTTTTAATTAAAACCTGACAAAGTCATGTAATAAATTATATTAATCTCTGACTTAAACCTATGATTATGAAGCACTCAAATCTTATTCTTCCAATCTACATGTATGGATAAAAATGAAATCTATAAGTAACAAAATATCTAATGTAAAAGAATTGTCACATCAATAGCTTTGAGCATTACTTATACTATTGTAGAAGTCATTAAAAATGTACATAGTTTTTCTTTATTTAGCTTGTAAATACATTTGAATTTCAGTACATGTGCATTTCAAAAGTTGAAATCTTTTACATCTTTGATATATCAGACGTGGAAGTCCAACCACATTTTCTATATGTTCATTATTTTAACCAAAATTCAGATATCTGAGTTTTATTTTTCTTTACATGGTCCCACATGTTTTGAAATAATGGTTTTTGACCATTTTAAGTATAGTTGCACTAGGAAAAATTAAATAACATGGTGTTATGGCCATATCTACTTTAGACTAACTTTTGACCAAGGGGACACAAAATCTGAAGTTGATAAAAAAAATTGAGAGGCTCATGCACCCAAATTATCAGGTCAGAGTGATAAGTGGAAAAATACAGATAGGCTAACAGACATGATTACTATAGGGCACCTGTGGGTCCCTAATCAAATTTTGACTAGATGTTTATACAGATATTTAGTTGCCATGCTAACAATCCATCTATAGTTACATTTTGATTTGCAGTAGTAAGACTTGATGCATTATATGCACTGCATAGTTGCACACACCAGAAAATTTTCACACATATAAAAAGGCACAGAAATTTGCCTTTAAATCCAGAAATCCACAGGAAAAAAAATGCCTTTAAATCCAGACATCCACAGGTAAAAAAAATGTGCCTTTAAATCCAGACATCCACAGGTAAAAAAAATGCCTTTAAATCCAGACATCCACAGGGAGAAACATTTCCTTCCCCACTGAGGGTATAAGACTACTTTCATGTTCCATAAAGTGTAATGGCAAGAGCACGACATGGCCTTGGATCTTCTTCAGTTCGTTACGGGCATGTTCTGGATCAGTCTCAGCCAGAGTTTTCTCTGAGCTTAGTTGATTCAGCTCATTAAAGCTTAAAACCAGATCAGACGGGATACAATTGAACACCTGTAGACATAAAACATTTATAATTACCTTAATCAAAATTTTTTTATTATGACTGACTTTTCAATTATTTTCTAACAATAAAACTTTGAAGTATCTAGCCCATAAAAACTCATTCCAATCATGACATAATAGTGTAAATCACTTTTTATTCTTGAAAACTTTATTTTCGCGTAATTACGCAAGTAAGTGTGCTCCCGAAATTTTAATTCTGGTGTATATCAGTATTCCATAAGAATATATAGAGCTACAATAACAATTCGTGAAAATTTTGTCACGCTTCTGAAGTGTAAATGAGTATCTCGCAAAGAAAAGGTGTCTCGAAAATTAAGTGATCTACAGTACTCTACATTAGAATTTCAGTAGGAAAGTTTCAATGAAAAGATTTATTTTTTTTTTTTAATTTTCATTTTTCTTGATTTAAAATGAATTCCTTAAAAATAAAATCTGTATGAATGTGAACCTTTTGGAAGACACTGGTATTGACTGTGGCTCGTCTGAGGAACACAGATTTATAGAAAGAATCGCAGACCGGGTCGTCTAGGACAGGGTCACCTTCAGGGATACCCATATGTTCACTACAAAAACAAACAAGGGACTTAAAACATACATCAAATAAAAAAAAATACACTTAGTGTTACTATTGACTTACTTTATACACATTGGTTCCTTTAAAGTACAAGTCAAATAAACTTAATAAATGGAATCAAGTGTAATTTTACAGAAAGAATTTAAAATTTTCTAATAATATACATGTAAGTTCCTTCAAATAAAGACATATTTCCATAAACATGTATACAAGGTTTTCCTGCAAGTAAGATTTACCTGAAGAGAGATTTCCTTAGTGAGGTAGCGAACCTCCCCACTAGGTGAGGGACACCCGCGAACTTTGTTTCTTTTTTGTGGATATCCTGCACCATGACGGCGATCTCGCTGTCCCTGTCTCCAAGGAGACTGCGGTCGTTAATGTTGGCAGAACCAATAATGACGGTATCATCATCCGCGATTAAAAGCTTACTGTGTACGTACACCAACTCAGATACCTAAATGAAGATGACATGTTGCTTATCAAGCTGGGTAATTTTTTAATCAATATCTTTAAAATAAGAAATAGCAAATCATGCAATGTTAAACAAAGAAACAAATAAATACAAAAGAGTAATATATAGAAATACTTTAAACAAACTTCTATTTACAATGTATTGATTATGTATGTTGTAATCCCCAACTGCTGTAACATCATTTATCTTTTGTTAGTTGCTGCTATCAATTTTGAATTTCTGCTTGTATGTTTTTTTTTTTTTCTTTCTTATTACTTGTATGCCCTGATGGGCCCCAAATTGGTATTAATAAATCTTATCTTATCTTATCCTACAAACAGGGTATATGTTATTAATCTGTTTAATGTTTATAATTGTTCAAAATTGAACAATTAATTGTTTTTAATCTATATATAGATAGATAGATTAAAATTCCTAATACATGTATTGTTGAATCATTTAAATTCGTAGGGGTCAATGTTCGTTGGTTAGCAAAATTTTGTTGGTTGTGGGGACATAATTTTGTGGGTAACTTATTTAAACAGAAGATTCAGTAAATAAATATGTTGACAAAATAAATGTTCATGGGGATGTAAATTCGTTCATAATGGTGACCCACAAAATTAACGAACATAGGTCCCCCACGAACATTGATGATTCTACAGTATGCAGTATGTCATAACATTGTACTAATTTAAATACTTTATGCAGTAAAACATAGTTCTGGGTTACCACTACATTGTGCATCATCCTATGAAATGCTATTTTTATTTGATGACTTTGATGTACAGTAATCACACATACCGGTTTGGAGGAGAGTTCATCATAATTTCGTAATCCACAAAATACTATGTACTTCAGGGGATCAAGAACTGAAATAAAAGGAGGGAACTTAAACACCATCAAAACATTTATGAATATTTTTTTCAGAAATTGTGGAATAAAGTTAAAAATTAAAATTTTCTCTTATCTCACCTTCCTTTGACAGCCTTTCCCATAGAGAATAGGGGCCTTTGGAGATAGATGTGTAGGTGTAATGTGTGACTGTCCTAATGGTGTACCCCCCATCTCCCCCTATGTCCCCCTCAAAGGCCGGAAGTAATGGCATGACCACATACACCCGGAAATTTTCTCCATTCCTTGGAAATTAATAACAATAAACATATTAAAATTTACAATACATTGCTTAATCTCTTTCTCATATAGATTTATGAAAAGAAAAAAAAAAGAGACATTCAAGTTTTGCTAACATGGATGGTTTAGTTCCGAAGCAAATCAATATTTTAATGATGTATTGTAAGGTTTAACTGTTAATTAACTTTCCATCAAAATTTGTTGGGAAGGTCAATTGTCCAGGTTACTGTCATCCAGGACAATGGAGTTCCACTGTATTTTCATCATCACCTAATCTATTTAAAAATACATGTACTTTTTCATTAGTCTCTAATCTAATAACCTGATTTATACATGCCTGTGAGCTCTGATGATCCTGTTGAACAAAGCATCTCCGATTTTATTTTTAATCACAGATTTATCTCCAACTCGAGTTATGAAAAATTGATTCTGCAACACAAATAAAGCAAATTGAAACATACTGTAAAATCACATATTTTCAAGAGTTTAAATTTTTGTGGATTGAAAAAAATATATTGGACCAGGTTCATGTGGACTTGATTTCATGGTTGAGGAATTGTTCAGTAGTAATATATGTGAAAAATTGCATTTTGTGGTGGACATAAATTCATTGGTCATTTCATACCTCGAACCAAGAAAATTGAATCCCCACATAAATTTGTGATTTCACAGTACATTCATGTAGGCATATGTCTCATGTATTGTACAATAAAATATAAATGTATGTAAACTCTGTCAATGTTTGGCAACACTATGTAATTTTCAATTAACATGCCTCGATGTAAATGTAATGGTTGGCACTCTCGATACAATGTAGATTACAACTTACCTCCATGTAAATGTAATGTTTGGCACTCTTGATACAAGTAGATTATAACGTACCTCCTTGTAAATGTAATGTTTGGCACTCTTGATACAATGTAGATTATAACTTACCTCGATGTAAATGTAATGTTTGGCACTCTCTATACAAGTAGATTATAACGTACCTCCTTGTAAATGTAATGTTTGGCACTCTTGATACCATGCAGATTATAACTTACCTCGATGTAAATGTAATGTTTGGCACTCTCTAAACAAGTAGATTATAACGTACCTCGTTGTAAATGTAATGTTTGGCACTCTTGATACAATGTAGATTACAACTTACCTCGATGTAAATGTAATGATTGGCACTCTCTATACAATGTAGATTATAACTTACCTCAATGTAAATGTTATGATTGGCACTCTCTGTACAATGTAGATTATAACTTACCTCGATGTAAATGTAATGTTTGGCACTCTCGATACAGTGTAGATAAGCTGTCTGTATAGAACACTCGGTAGTTCTGATGCCACCCGACCAGCCACTTAAACTCCGCAGAATCTGAAAAAATACAACACAAAGGAATACATCAAAAAGGAACAGTGAGATGTTCCCATTAACATAATGTTTTTCCCTTTAGATAGCAAATACATGTACATGTATCAACAAATTATGTTTGCTTGATACTGTACCAATACTGGTATATTTATTATTTGTATTTTAAAATTGACTTCAATCTTACATAATCATGATTAATGTACTTGCATAAATAATACTCTGTAATTCTTTTACCAAACCAAGTTTAAAAGTTATAGCATGCTTATAATCCTAGACCAAGTACATGTTAAAACAACAAATTAGCTCTGCCACTGTTAACATTCATCAGGAATTTTCAAATGCACAGGCATCATTTAAAAGACCCAAAAGAGCCAACTGACAGAAGTTATAAAATGTACACATGTAGTGAACTACCAGACTTGTTTGACCTGTCTGTCCTACTGACCTGTGTTTTGACCTCGTGACACGACCCAGTTATGGATGGAGGTAGAGTATTATCTTGAGCATACGCCTTGGGTAACAACAAAGGAAAGTCCTTGTTGTTCTTACATTTCTCTTGCTGAAATGATAAATGTAAAAATGTTACCGATTCATTCTACAAAACTTGTTTCTCATAAGTCAATATATTTTATTATAATTTACAGAATAAGATTCAATAGCTGACTGTAAGCTTTTCAAGTCCTTCCTCTCTTTACAAAGAAAATTCCTGTTTGTTAAATTCATGTTTGAAAGTAAAAAATGTTGGGAAATCGATAAATATTCTTTTCATTGATGTTAACCTTGGTTATGTTCCATCGACCAATGAAATGCCTTGAAACATCTCTAGCTGCCTTCCCATACACCACTGCTCCAATGTCATGCCATGGCATTCGTGGAGTTTTATATCGATCAATAAAATCTGTAATGCAACATTCACTATGAATAGCAAAAAGATTGTGAAAAATTCAAACTCAATATCCTAAATGTTGTGGCTGTAAATTTCCAGACAAATTCTTTCTTGCAAAATAAATCTACAGGAACTGAAAGAGATTATTTTTTTCCCCTATTTTAATAAAACCCAGCACAAACCTTCAAATGGAGCATTAAGATCCACAAAGTCCTTGTGTATGTTGTTACAGTAATCCTTGCCAATCCAGAGCTTGGAGGATCCTTTGAGTCCCAGTTCATCTATAGCTATCTCACTCTTGGTTCTCTGTATCAAGGCTGGCTTCTCAAGGCTGAAAACAAAAGCTGTGCTTACTATAAAAGACAAAGAGAAACGATCCAACTTAGAGATATGACAGAAAGCCGAATTAATGTGTACCCTTTGTGTTAAAACCTGCATGATGCCGACATGAACATTGGCCATAGGTCCACACATCATGTTTATTATAAGTTTTATTGCCTATATAATATTTAACTGACCTGTCTTTTAGATCAGCTTAACTGTCTCTATTGGCCATGAGTCCACATATCACGTTTATTAAGTTTAATTGCCTGTATATTTAACTGACCTGTCTTTTAGATCAGCTGAACTGTCTCTATTGGATCTATCCAGATGGAACTGAAATACACATTTAAAGATATATGCACATGTAATTAATATTGACAAATGCATAATACATGTACATGTATGCGTATACAATACATATTTAATTGTACATTTTAGAGTTTAATATGCTAAAAAAGTCAGGTTAAAATTTTTGCTTTAGAGTTAAAATCTTCTAAAAATGTCAGCTGAGGATAAAAACTTCTATTAATACCCACCAGCTTACTGATCTTTGGTGTGAGGGGTTTCTTTTCTTTGGGGAGGGGGACCGGTTCCTGTTGTTGTTGTTTGACCGCGGACTGGAACTTCTGGACGTTCAGGACCAGTTTCCACCGATTTAAAGCCGTCGGCGATTGAGACCCGCTATCCTCGGTGGGTTCCCCCGTGTTGATATTGAGGTTGTTATTCCGCTCGTGGCCGTGACTTAGGGTCCGCCGTAACTTCCTCATGGCCCAGCTCTCTTTCTTCATTCCCTTGTCCTGGTCGTCTGTCTCTTGTGTAGATTCAGATTTGCTTTCTCTGGCACTGGGACTACGCACAATTTGACTAGTTAAGTGAGAATCACTAGATGCCCTGTTATTTTCTCTAAAACTACTCTGATTTTCACTGTTAATTTTATGGTATCCTTTAATCTCTACACCTGCACTATCGTCTTTTTCTGCAGAATCAAATATAGACTCAGAATCTCTTTCAACACCATCACCCGAGAAATGCACTCGAGTTTTCTCATCTTTCCCTCTAAAACTTTTCCCACTTTTTCGATGTAATGCCTCTGTGACGTCTTTGGCACTCATGGTGTACACAATGTCTGAATCTTCACTGATCACAGGGAAGTCCTCATCTGACTCTCGCTCCATGTATTTCTCTGCATGCTCCGTCGTGGACTCCATCCTTTCCAGTCTGGGTCTGGAAGTCCTCTTCAGGTCTTTCACTGACTCAGTATCTGATTCCTCTTTCTCCTCTACACCACTCTCTCTTTTTGATGACGCCTCCGCTGAGGTACTGTTCCTCTCTGCAGAGCTATTCTCACCAGGCTTTGTTTCACTTGCTGCAGGGTCAGAGTGCACGGTTGCCATGACAACAGTCTGATTCTGAGATCCTGAACCAATCAGATTCTGCGTATCTTCTGCCTCTAGGGACTGATTGTCGTAACTTTTGTCACTATCATTAGTGCCTGTCCTATCTCGACCACACACACATTCTGGGTCACTGTCAGATTTTCCAAGCTTAGGACTTGGTGGTGTTATATTTAATGTAATGCCATTGAGATCCTCTATAATGTCCTCTGACTTCACATTTCCACTATTTTTCTGGGAAGATGCATAATCTGCTTCAGATACCTGAAAGTATTTTAAAGTAATCATCAATGCTTGATCAATTCAAACACACAACTTCAAATTAGCTACACATAATTTAACATATTCAAATAATTAAAACTTTAATGAAACAAGAGGCCCACGGGCCTTATAGGTCACCTGAGCATTATGCAACAACTTTCCAGTTACAGTGTATTGAATTTGATTCATGTTTTAAGCCAGATGCTATATGGCATTCACAATTTTGAAAGAGGCACCATTGATCATCATAACAATACACTTAACAGTTGCTTAGCTTGGTAACTGAATACCCATACGCAGGGTAGGGGAACAAAAAGGCACTCCAAGTAATCAGTAATATTCA
>PRKT01000247.1:480359-492883 GCA_003671525.1 Saccostrea glomerata | reverse complement strand
GTAGTGTCCATCCCTAGATGCATCATCCATGCAAGTTTGGTCTGGGTAGGGCTTATAGTTCCTTGGGAATGGACCTGCTCCAAAAACTTTAACCTGGTCACTCATCTGGAAAATGTAGGTCAGATCCAGCATCCGAAGCAAGTCTGGTAGTGTCCATCCCTAGATGCATCATCCATGCAAGTTTGGTCTGGGTAGGGCTTATAGTTCCTTGGGAATGGACCTGCTCCAAAAACTTTAACCTGGTCACTCATCTGGAAAATGTAGGTCAGATCCAGCATCCGAAGCAAGTCTGGTAGTGTCCATCCCTAGATGCATCATCCATGCAAGTTTGGTCTGGGTAGGGTTTATAGTTCCTTGGGAATGGACCTGCTCCAAAAACTTTAACCTGGTCACTCATCTAGAAAATGTAGGTCAGATCCAGCATCCGAAGCAAGTCTGGTAGTGTACATCCCTAGCTGCATCATCCATGCAAGTTTGGTTCAGGTAGGGCTTAAAATTACTTAGGAATGGACTTGCTCCTAAAACTTTAACCTGGGACGCCGACACCGACACGGACGCCGGGGGCATAGCATAAGCTCATCTTGACTTCATCAAGGTGAGCTAAAAACTACTCAAGTATGTTAAAAAGAGCTGGAGGGGTCATCTGCTGCCTGAAAAAATACTCAAGTATGTAAAAAAGAGCTTGAGGGGTCACCAGCTGCCTGGAAAATTACTTAAGCATGTATTAAAAAGAGGTCTATGTGGAGGGGGCACCTGCTGCCTGGAAAATTACTCAAGCATGTTAAAAAGGTACTTCTAGTATGGAAGTGAACCAAAACAGATTACTGTATCGATTCTACTTCAACATCATTCTAAACTTTCAAATTAAGGATGCCACAATTCTTGCCTCAATAACCGTAACTGTTCTTAAATTGGAGATTTCGAAAGATTATCAACCTCTTTATTTTTTTTCAAAAATTTTGCCCCTTATTGTGGTACAAGCCTACTATTCATTAGCTTATACATTCATCTTTGCAATTGGCTCAAGTATATCATGGTGTTAAACATTAGAAATAGTGCGTTTGTTATAAATCATTACAATTAAATGCCTCAGCTGATTTTTTTTAAAGTAGATATTCACTTAGTATATCTAGCACTGTTAGTTTAATTTGAAATAATATTTGGAATATGTTTTTGACTTTGAGTAAAAATTTCTTGACCAGCATGGAAGACTTATTTCCTGTATTCACGCATTATGTAAAATTTCATGTGTAATTACCGAAAAGAAATTAATCTGATGAAAAGGAAATTGAATCCACAGACCAATTTATCATTTTTTTTTAAAATGACTTCAGTAATATTTCATCCAACTGTTTTACGGAAAACTTCATATTTGGTTCTTGTTGACTTCATGTCTTATTTTGTCTTTAAATGCCATTATGTTTAGAAAATGTCTTAAAATTCTGTATAAGACTGGATATGAATTCAGCAAAATAAAAAAAAAAGACTTTATACATTATATTAAATATCATTTACTGAATTCCAAAGTGTAGGGCAATCAATGTTGGATGAACTAATTAAGTTCTGGGGGTCTCAGTGAAAACTCTCAAAGAAATGCTGTTTTTACAACAAAATACATTTGCTGTAAATGCATCATCTTTTTAACATAGTAATGTATCATTTACATGCTGAAGTTTTTTTTTATCATGACTTTTTCACTTATAATGAATCAAATGCCTAAAGATTTTAACACTGATTTTCCACATCTACAATAGAATACCGTATAGCGGGTTTTCTTGGCGGGTGTAAAATTGAGTGTTTTGCCTTCTCTAAGTTATGCCAATAATTTTCCCGTAATTTATTTTAGCTGAAGCAGGGCTTATGATCTTGGCAGTTTAACACTAATCAGAGTACTGACTATTTTAGCAATTCAAATTTTAGCGGAATATCATCAAAATGCCAAAATAACTCAAAATTAGCACCCTGCTAAAATAACCCGCTATACGGTATACTGTATTTAATATAAACAATCTTTTTTCTCTAAAATGATTTCTCGCTTGACCAAAATATACATCAAATGTTGAACATATAGATAGAACTTACTCTGAATCCTGGCTTTGTGATTTTTCTGCAGTAGATGACTCTCTTTTTCTCTCCAGCACTGGCATACTAAACTCAATGCCTGTTGCAGTAAATAATCAGTTGTCAGTTAGCACTGATTTTGATCTATCATTTATACATGTATATAATCTGTTATAGCATTAACAAAGACACAGTTTCTATGAAAGGTATTAAATTAATTTCTATTCTTGTGTATCAATTAATTTGGCATTTGTTTGCAATTTTTAAATAAAAAAAAAATATACATGTATTTATATTCCAGAAATAATTCAAAATATTTAAGCATAATGTTGATATCAAACTTAGTTTAAGGGGGCCAACTAGGGTTTTATTGTGTGAAAACTACAATAGCGAAACTCTCCATTTTTATACCAAATGTAAGTTACATTAACTTCAGTGAACATGCTAAGTTGGGGGGAAATCTACCATCCAGGTTTTTTTAAGGGACCGTCTCAAAAAACAGGTATATTTACTATAGGATTATATAAGAAAATGCCAATTTTAAGCAATTTAAAGCAAATTGCACAAATACTACAATAGACTTTTTGTTCAAACTATAATATGTGATGAATAATACTATATAACATATGTAAGAAACACAAAATTCTACCGTCTTGTAACCAGAGGGTGTATCTCAAAATGCCAAAAATTAACAAATTTTCCTGTTTTTTTATAGAGTACTACAAAATATGACAGGCACAAAGGATTCATATGAAATGATGATAAAGATAATGGAGATATTCTCAAATTTCTATGTTTTATATTTCAAGAGTATATGTTTATTACTTTTTCTGAAAGACCATTTTTTTTTTACCCCTTTCTATAATAGCTTTAGTTTATCATAATGTCAAAAACACACTATTACGACATCAACCTACCTATCAATTGCAAAATATTTTTAAAAATCAGTTATATAAAATTGTAATTACATTTTTTTTACTTTAATTTCTTAATTTTGTTTAATCTTAATAATCAAGCAAAAAAAAGTTGCTTTGAAACAGTAAATACGCTTCATTTTACTATGATGCGCGAAATATTGTGCAATGGAAACTATAGTCGGCCCCCTTAAAATCACAGGATTTTAAATATATAAAGATTTCTTCTATAAGGATCTCAAACCTTCGTTTTTGAGTGCCTCCCTGAGTCCCCGTGTGGTGGGGGTGAGGAACGCGTTCTGACTCGACTGACCGGCCACCCCTGCTGCCCTGAAGAGGACTGTGAACTGGTGTGTACAGAAATAGAAATAAGGACAGTGCTGGGAGCGAAGCTGATGGAAGGCTGATGTAAAGCTCTCTGTCCTGTCATTAACAAATATCAAAATCAACAGTATCAGTTAATTAAGAAGTCATTCTTTTTCATGGGGGGTTTGATTTTTAACTTTTTTTGTGGAACCAAGGTCCTAAGGAATTTATGTTTCCGAAAAACATGAAAATTTGAAATATATAAAAAATAAGTACTTTTTTCAACCTCAAAATGAAATCCCCAAAAGGCAATATTTTTTCTCAAAGAAGGAAAATATGTCCCTACTAAAATATGGTGATTTTACAATACTCCTAAATGCATACATGTAATAAGTTTAGTGTAAGGTCCATACCAGTCCTCCAGCAGTGATTTTTGAATGTCTTCATTGAGTAAGCCATTGGAAGAAGATCTGTCAAAAAAAAAATGATTTCAATATGACAACAATGGCTTTTTTTGTCCATAGGTGATGAAGAGTGGAAGAGTGGATTACTGTCTGAGTTTACTACATTGATGTTTTTTGTTCTAATTTTATAGAATTTTAAAAGAAAAAAAATCAACAAGCCAAAGTTAATGTTTAATAAAATTCAGGAAAATCTACTTATTTATCATTTTCAAGACCAAGTAAAAATGTAGTTGTTTTCAAGACATAGATGACTTTTTCACACAAACAAATAATAAATGATTGTATGTCCAAAGTCATGGCCCTAGGTGTGACCCATATACATGTACGAAAGGAGCCATGATGATGATGATACATAAATACCTTATTTTACTGTCTGGGACTATCCTAGGAAATAACCTTAGCCATGGCAGATTGGGATAAATCCAGTACAAACAGCAGCTATAGAAGTCCGACTTGTCTTCCACTTCATCAACCTGTGATGTCAAGTAGTACAAAATGATATTTATAGTGTCAAAAATAAATTATACATTTCATTAAACACCTATTATCTTATTTACACTGAAGGAGTGAAACGGTTCACTGCAATATAGATTCACTGTGATATTTTTTCTCGGTTCAATACACGGTACAAAATCTCTATTTTCAGTTCGGTTCGTTTTTCTGTCGGGATTGTATTCAGTCGGGTTTGGCATAAGGTATAAACATGCGTAAAATTAGTTTAAAAACGTAAATTTTTGTAGAACTACAGTTTGTAAAATAATTCTAACAGTCAAATCAACTACATTTATTTCTTCTATCCATTTTGCACATAAATTATTTGACTAGATTAAGTAAAAGGAAGCATAAAACATGTAAAACAGTTGAATTTGTTTCCTATCAAAATGTATCATATCGAAATTAACCAAACCGAGACCAAATATATACGATATATGTATCAAACCGTGAAGAAGGCGTATCGTTTCACCCCTATTACACTGGGGATTTTGTAGAAACTTAGTCCTCGGCGTAATAGAAAGATACAAAAAGAGACAATAGAAAAATGTTATAATTAGATAATTAATCTCAATGCTCTTTTTAAATCTATGTACCGGAAAAATAGGGGAAGGTGCAATAAATCTAAATAGAACAAAATGTTGCCTGTGAAAAGATTAATGAAAACCAAATGCAGTTTTCTTTTCACAGACCTCTGACTAAATACTTCTTGGATTCTGCAAAAAAATTTTATCAGCTGTACAGGGTTCAACATTAACGTTAGTCCATTAGTCTCAGACTAAAACATTTTCTTTCAGACCAATAAAATTTGTGACTTATTAGTCCAAACTGACTAATTAATTTTTCTGAGGGAAAATAATAATTTACTGATGTTCAATTCTTGACAACTTTCACTGGAAACCCCCCTGTTTATTTTTAGCTTTCTAGCTTCTTGGCGGGAAGTTAGGTAATTCCGAGTCAATTCGGTGCTTAATTTCAGGACTCATTGAGTCATTGGTATGAAATTGAACATTTTAGCGATCATGATTTAGTATGACACATAAAGAAAGATGTCAGGTGTTTGCATAATGTAATCATGTATAGAGAAAAACAAATGAGATCGGGAATACAATCGTAGTTCCTGATCGCGCGATTTCAAAGAATCTTGGTATAAAACATTTCATGTAAATGCGCTTTGTTTAATGTAAAAAAGTAGTAAAAGTACATTGTAATGTTAATTCTTTTTATTTATTTATATTTTTGACGGATTTATAAGATTTCCCGCAGACTAGTAAAAGTAAAGCACTAGTCCGGTCGGACTAAAGCCTAGGAAATGTTAGTGTCGAACCCTGCTGTATATGTTATGTGTTGGGGTTTGTAAATCCTTTGTAACTGCCAGGGAATAACAGTTATTTATCCCATTTAGAGTTACCTCTCTTACCAGTGGGTCAGTGAACCTTAAACCTTAATTTGCACCTTACAGATGAAAATAATAATTCATCCAGCTTGCTTTTCTTACGTGCCCAACTCAAACTGCTATTTTGATTACAGTATAACCAAGAGAACTAGTACCTGACTACCCCCGGAGACAAAGTCTGTGACTCCTTTAGCCTCGTCTGCAGTTTTGATCTGTGTGCACCACAGTAATGATGACTTCGAAACAACTCTTAATTTGACCTTCAATGACCAGTCCACAGGCACAGGTTTACAGGAAGTGGACGGGGTTTTCTCCATTTTTACAGGTTTCGGAGACTCATCCTACAAATAATGTAATTATTTTTCAGTTTTCTGAAACCTTATAGCATTATCCCCCTCCCCTTAAAAAAGAGAAGAGAAATTATACCACTATTGGAAATTCATAATCAAACCTTTTGAGAGTTTCCTTAAATTATACCTTGAGTTTTTGTGTTTGTGCAGCTTTGAAGAATTTTTCTATGAAATCAAACTGTGACTTTTCCTCATCATCGTCCACTAGGAGTTCCCTTGTTATCGGCCCATTCTTTGTAGCTTTCTCCACCTTAATACTGGGACTATCCCCTTCTTTCTGTGTAATGGACAAATTATTCATGGTTTAATAATCAAAATAACGAACACAGTTCCATCAATGAAAGATAAATCAATAAAATTCATTTACATTTTACTTAAAAAAGTGACTAAATCTGAAGATGTAGGCTATAGAGAAAGTACTTTGTGTGAACTGTCTTGCCATTTCCCAAGTCAAAACAAAGATTGATTCTTTGTCCAATTCACTTCTTAATACATGTGTAACTTGTCATGCTTTGATTAAAAGAAACAAGCAAACAATCATTTACATTGTCAACTATTTATCATCCATTCAGCCTCTTGGTCATGCGACAATAATTTAGTTGAAATATTCTACTCCTGATATTTTTACACTTCAGTACACGATTTAGTAATGTAGTTATAGTAGACATTTACTTTATTTTTCTAACGTTTTATCTGTTATATCAAATGTACATAATTTGTGTTTTTTCTCTTTGTAATGTATGAGGGTTGATCCAAAAGTAATGTCACAATGTCCATATCTTTTATATTTGGCGTCATATCATCAAATACAATATACCAAAAGATGCACAATCATAAATCTAATTAATATTGAAGTTTAAATTTAATAATGTTTATTTGAATTTATTTTATAGGTGTTTAAAACATAGAGCATAGGGGGTGTCGCCGCGTCACAATTGAACGTCACGTTTTGAAGTGTATTTTATCTTAGAGTGAAAAAGATAAACATTTAATTAAAAAATTCCTAAAAGGTACTAAATCTCCCAATTTTTTTAAAGACACAATTCTCGTCATTTTCTAGTCTTTAATTGAAATTAAATGACGGCATTGGTATTTGTGATCATAAACATTGCTGTTTTACTCTGTTGAATTGAACAAAGAGATTGTCGAAATGGGGAAAAAACGGCTCGACGAGCTGTAATGCATTTCTGCTTCAAAATATGGGAATTATCACAAGGACAGTTACGTTAATTAATCAGACTTGCAGAAGAAAGAATGTAAATAAGAGACATCTTAATAGATTTGAAGAAAAAAAACAGCAATTTTGGGCGGGTGATTGGTCATTGAATGATCAGCAGAGGACAAGAAGACCTAAAGACAGGAGATCGGACGGAAACGTTCAATGGTGTCTGACGTTGTCAAAAAAGACATATAGGGTGACATGCGAATCTTTAAGTTTGCCTTATGCTACTGTTCAAAAAAAATTTGACAGAGGGCTTAATCATGAAAAGAGTAAGTGCAAAATGGTACCAAGAATTCTTAAAGAAACTGGAATTGGTGAAAGTGTTTGCGAATCATAAATAATTTTTAATGAAACGAAGGGGAAGCGCTAATCAAAAGTATGACGGTGCGTATATGTCATATGGCGTTATATTTTGGTGCGGCGACTACCATAAACGCACATTGTTTAAAATTCGATATTTTAGAAAGTATACATCATATTCCTTTGAATTGTTCAGGTCTAATTTGAAATAAATAAAGCTTCCATCATGTGTAATTTGGTTAGTTTACGTCGATTTATAGCAATTTTATCAAAGTTATGACATTACTTTTGGATCATCCCTCGTATTTATCAGGTCTAGCACAATCTCTTCGTTTAGCTACATAGCTTGATTTAGCTACAAAGCTTAAATCTGCTTTATAAAGCTATTCAGAATACAGTGATTTTTAATTTTTGAATTAATTTTTAAAAGGGGCCTGGGCCTTTTCAATTAGGAAAAATTGTCGACATTTGCATCAAATTGGGAAAAACGATAAGATTGTAGTTAACCTTTATATTGAGAAGTAAAATAAAATATACAAGTAAATGTAATATCATTTATTAAATCTATTTGCTACAAAATTTTTCAACAAAATGGACACAGTTCTACATTCTTAATTTTCTTTCATTTTTGTTCTTTGATTGTCCTATATTCCTTTTTTTGCCATAATGGTAGACATAAATGAGAAAAAATCATTCCCGATTTCTTGTTATTGCTTGCATTGGAGATGGAATAATCTTGACACGATTTACAAGCATGTATTGCTGTATTTCTCTGCAATGCTAGTATCTGCAGGATGAAGGAACAGTTATAATTTTCATGAAATCAAGGAAGCTTTTTGTAGAACTACTAGTACATCTACTTGCAATTTACAAATAAAGCTATATTTAACTGATTCACATGCATATTAAATTTCTTATGATGTATTGACACACAAGTTTGACATTCACATGATCGATGTTTTTCCAAGTCTTGCAAAAACACAAATAAACTGCTGTTTTTCGTCGTTATTTTAAGCATCCGAATGACCAAAAATAATAGCATTCCATTTTAGATAAGTCGTACATAAAAAAGTCAATATGTTTTAATTTTGGGGAAAAAGCAGTTGAAAATTGGGAAAAAAAAGCAATTTTTGAGAGGGGAAAGGGCCGATATTCAGACCTAAATTGATTGTAGAAAAATCACTGGAATAGCTCCTCCCAGAGCATAACATGGAGTCATGGACTTCATTGGAGGCAGGGGTATAGAACCTAGTGAGCAGGTCCAGCACAATGCCCTGATAAAGCTATATAGCTTAATCAAGATATTACAAAAAACCTTGATCAAGGTATTTTATGTAATGAAAATACAAAAAAATTCTTTAAAAAATTTAATTTTAAAGTCGAATAGACCGTTTCACAATAACTGTGATACTGCTCTTTTGCAGGGCGAAATGATATAATTGTTGTAATAAATTGTAATATAATTATATTGATATATATAGTTTAGTGAAATATGACGTAAAAGTAATTTTTAAAGATACATCATTTAATTATCTGTCAACAAAAACTTCACCAAACATAATTATTTTGCCCTGCAAAAGTGTAGTACCGCAGTTACCGTGAAGGGTCTAATTACAAGTTGTGGTCAGTGCGTCCACACGTGCATGAAAAGCGCTCTGGTATCAAAAAGACAGTATAAAAGAACGTCTCCTCACACAACGTGCATTTATACTGATTTCTTTGTGTTTGAGTAAAGCATGAGTGAATTTACAGACAACAACTCACCGACTTCAGTATTAATTTTTTTGTAACCTCTAATATTGTTTATCATTTATATTACCTTGTTAGCCTTCTCTAAAATAGCAAAGAAGGCCTGAGTATTTTCATTGAAACTCTGATTTTTTTCGTTTCCATCCGACTTTTTCCGCTTGTATGGTGCCTCCGGGTTATCGTTACTTGAGAATGGATTCTTTCTCTTTGAGCTGCTGTTAAGAAAAACATTGGTACTATCGTGTAAGACTCCAGACGTATTTGACTTATCTTCCGAGAAAGAACGACTTTGTGAGAGTCTTTTCCGTTTTCTGTGAATTTTCATAACATCTGAAGGTCTTTTCCATTTTGGCGAACCCTCAGACATTATTATACAGTTGACTGTCAGTACGATGAACTTCGCGCGTCGCGCGTAAACTGAACAGGAAGTAAATAGTTGGCGACTAAAATTAAAACCAAGTGCTGTAAATTGTGACTTGTCACTTCACGTTCACAGATCATCTTTGTACTTTGTTGTCATAAAATTTGACCTTTGGGTGTTGCAATATATATTGTATTTATCTGATGTAAAACGGACGTGTCGGCCTTAGTATCTGGCATTTTACGACTTCACTAGGTCTGCAAACCAGCTGAAAAAAGTTGTCATTTGACTACACGATGGAAGCTTCTACTTTCGTTTTGAGTGGAGATTTCGGATATGTCATACTTGTTATGATATTTTCGATTTTCGTGTTAATGTGGATGGGATTTAAAGTTGGAGCAGCAAGAAAGAAGTATGAAGTCCCTGTAAGCCAAAGAATTTTCTTATAATTATGAATTAAAAATATGATTTTTAATAATTTTATGCATTTACAAGTAGACACAACTCAACAATTTACATGAAAAGTTTATTTCGAATGAATATAACTGTTATATTAATTGACTTGAAAAGGAAACGTAGACCATGTATTTGTTGATGTGATGAATGGTGGGTGTTTTCGACTTTAGCAAATAATGACTTTCATCAGGGATCTATATACTAGTATATAGGTCCCTGCTTTCATATACTGTATCCTTGTTTTAAAACAAAAAAAATAATACAATTTAATCCACAATTTCATTAATTTCTTTTCAGTATCCAACAATGTACAGCAATGATGACCGATTTAACTGTGTTCAAAGAGCTCACCAAAACACGTAAGTGATCTATCTTTATAGTTGAGATGAAAAATTTTGTACAGACCTCAGTATTTGATAGAGATATCAGTAAATAGAAAATATAGTCTTGACAAATCTCGCTGTGATCAGTTAATTTTGTGTTTTGAATATTAATTGAGTTAGTACAAAAATTTTAAAAACAGCTTTCGTACAACTCACCTCTGGGTTTATCTTTTACAGACTGGAGGGATACCCAACTTACTTACTGCTGCAAGTTCTGAGCGGCCTTTATTGTCCAGTAAGTTTTTTTATAAATACGTATAAAGCATGAGGTCGAGAATTTACTGTTTTACACACCAAAATATTGTGAATACATTAAATACAAATGTTTGCTTGATTTGTACGCAAATTCCACGAATGATATTAGCATCCATGATTTTCAGAAACTCGCAGCATTGTCTGGTGTCATTTGGTGTGTAGGTAGAATTTTTTATGCACAGGGATATTACACTGGAGGTACCCAATGTTTTGTATATATATTTACAGGTTAAAAAATTAAATGAGATTAAATGGAATAGATGTAACATCTATTTAGAATATTGAAGAATTTCTTTTCTTTCTACCAAGAAATTGGTCATAAATTCTTAAAATTAGAGTTGTAATTGAGCAAAATCAAGATTTATGTATAATGTGTTAACTTTCAGCTCATGCTACATGTATGACATTTTTATTTCAGACCCCAACAAAAGACTTCGTGGTGCCTTTGCCTACATTGGATTAATCACTATGTTGGTGCTGTCTATCATCTTTGCTCTAAATCTCCTGCAGATCACCAATTTATAACGCCAGGCTTGGATTTACTTAGACTGAGACTTTTAATACAATCATCAATATGTCTAAGTTCTTGTACCATCCTAGTACTTCTCATTTAATATTTGTGTATACATGTGTACTTTCAATATATTAAGTTGTGTACTGTAAGACCATGTATGTAAGCTGTATATGTTAAATCATCATAACAATTTTCTTTTTCAATAAAAAAAAAATTGATTTTGAACAATTGTTTTACCTTGAATTTCTGAATTTTGATATCTGTCAATATCCTCAGTGAGAAAATTTTTAGATGACAGCAAACTTTGTACAATGATTCACTATTATAATAGTTGAAAACAATAGTGACTGTCTTAATTAATATCCACATTAAATGATACATCGTTAAAATATTAGGAGACATAAGTAAATTACGTAGTATTCACAGCTGTCCATTCATATTCCTTTAATATGGTTGTGTAGAAGTTCAGGCTTAACGGACCGTGGATATCGGCCTGGATAGCTCAGTGGTTAGAGCACCTGACTAGTGATACAGGGGTCCCGGGTTCGATTCCCGGTCCAGCCATATGTTTTCTTCGTGCATTTCTCCTTTCCTACTACATTTGGTGGCCAGTGTGGGGGGCCTTGTTCAGGTTACAGTGTATGTGTAAACTAGTAATTCCTGGCAGGGCCCTAGAACTTGTGTCTTCGAGGTCGAAGACTGTTTAAGGAGGGAGGAATGTAGAAGTTCGGGCTTTACGGACCGTGGATATCGGCCTGGATAGCTCAGTGGTTAGAGCACCTGACTAGTAATACAGGGGTCCCGGGTTCGATTCCCGGTCCAGCCATATGTTTTCTTTGTGCATTTCTCCTTTCCTACTACAGTTGCATATTTTGATTTAACTGATTTATATGGCTTTTTATAGTACTGTCATAGGAGTAGTAATTAAGTAGTCAAAGTCCAATAATCAGTACTTTTCGTGAGACCATTTTGTGTAGATTATCTCCGTTGGGAATCTTTGAGAGTTTCTCTCACAAAGCATTTTCCTGTTCAGTAATATTGGATCAACTTATAGGAGCTCAGTCACTTGTCTTTATATTTGACAGTTTTTGAAACAACACACTAAAATAATTATATTAATGTCTCAAAGTTATCCAATACAATAAGTTTTGCCTTGTTATTATTCAAATTTTACATTTATTTATAATAGTGATGTAGCATCTTTTTTGAAAGGGGGGCAACCCGAGGAAACTAACTGAAAAAACTTGACAAGCAAAAAGAAAAACAAATAAATAAAAAAGGAAAATGTCTATTTCGTGGGG
>PRKT01000247.1:432390-464167 GCA_003671525.1 Saccostrea glomerata | reverse complement strand
TTTTTTTAGAACAAACTCTTTGTAAACTTTATGCACATTTAAGAATAATATAATATTTATGACAATTCTACCGTGAACAAACACGACTCGAAAGCTTAGAATACGTTTTAAGTGGGATTAAAAATCTGTCACTATAGGAGTAAGAATCCCAACTGTTAATCTAACATTGAAAATTTGATATAAATACGGAAAATTTTCAGTGTTTTAGCCTGACATAAACATCTTATTGAATGGAAGCTTGTCTTTATTATTTTTTGAGTGTTTATTAAAAAATCGTCCATATGCAGTTTCTCATATATGCGAGGTAAGATATTTGGATAGGTCGCATTTATGTATTATTATTCTATTTCCTCCATGTTTATGTCTTTCCTTATGGGTGCCGTAAGGCTATACATAACTTAATAAACATTCGGCGCTCATGAAACCCGTGATATTTTTAATCTGTGAGTAGTCCATACGATAAACACTGACAAGTGTGGAGTGGATCTATTCTATACACATGGAATTCAAGCAGATGAAAATCGGACGTCTAAGCAAAATTGTATTCCAAAATATAGTTTATTCTGATAAATTTTATAATTCAACTTGATAAGAAATTGCTAGTGTGATTTATTCCTCCATAAACAATTTCATTGTATCATGCATTATTTTATGTTTCGTTATCGAGATAAAAATGTCAATGTTGTTCACGGTAAATATGTGGGGAATACTGTATTCTTCAAAAGTTTTCATCTTACTTCCAAAGGTTTTTTGTTAAAAAAATGTTTTTGAGGAAAAAAACAGAAGCACGTGTTATCTCTTTGTTCTTTTAGAATATGTTTTGGAGTGTGTAAAAATGCTGTTGTCTGATTGGACAGAAAAATAATTACGTGTACATGTTGTATATTTATAGCAACTTTCAGTTATCGTTCTTGACTTCCATATTTAGAAATCGTCCAGACCTGTTTAAATTTCCCGATCATATCTAGGATATGTGTGTTATAATGGTTTCAACAGCCTTGAAGGTAGAATGAAGACGGTACCTAATTCCTTTTGAAGACAAGTTCGTTTTACGTTTTGATAACCAATGAACCTGCTAGTATTGAAAATAATTGAATAATCCATGGCAGCCGTGAATGTTTCGACAGAAAATAGGCGCAGTGTTCCGAATCATTAACAACAGCAGTGTGTCAGTTCCCTTTAATCTAGCAATCAGGCACTTGTTGAAAAAAGCTACAAATCAGGGAATGGATAAGATACAGTAAAGAAACATTACAAAATATATACACAGTAGCGTTACACATCAAACATAACAGATAGCACTGTATAAGAAATGCTGGTGTGAAGATGAAGAAAGTCCTTTCATGAAAAACGACCGAGAATGACACCCGGTCGTTATTGTGTTGGAGTTCATTATTCTTCTTCATACCTACAATGGTTAAAAAAGATAAATTTTAGAGTTTAATGGGGAAATTGTTATGGAATGCTTTTGTTACGCTCGAATGCATTAAAAATATAAATTTGAGAATTGGATAATTTAATTTTTCCTCCATTTTTATTAAGCACATGAACGGTTTTGTAAAACCAGCAAGGAAATACCTTGTCATGGCTTAGATTAAAGGTGTCAATTTACGCAATCAATGATCCGTAAGATCAGACGTGCCCAAGGAGAGTAAAAGTTCATCTATTTATGGGCAATTGAGCTTGAATACCACTTACTCCTACGTGTAAGAATCCCTATACTCCTTATTATATATACCTCGGCGACAAGTCAAAAGTATCTCACCGTGAACTTCTAGCATGCTGGGGGTCAGATACTACCGAAATCAAGCGTCACTTCTTTTTTTATTTAAAAAATACAGTAATACGTTTACTATCTTTCAACATCATCTAGGCATCGCTTACAATTCAAAACATCCAAGGCTACCTCAATTTAGAATGAAATAGGTGAAAAAATAACGAATAATGCTCGATCTAAAATATCTCTAAGCAATTAAAAATATGTAAAGGAGATAAAACACGGAGCCCTGAAAATAAATTCTAGAGTTGGGATCGGGTGCTGTGGAGAAGAAGCAACCCCTTTGACGGAACACAATAGCAGTGATCCCTCCGTCAGATAGAGGGAACTGTCCGTAGTCAAATTAAGTAAATAAAACAAAGGTCTTACGATTGGTATGAAACATGTCAAAATACGACCCAAGGATAGAGTGTTCTTGTTTACATGAACAAGTCAAAACACGACCCAAGGATAGAGTGTTCTTGTTCATATGACCATTAAAACAACCATTGACAAAATGCTGACGTTAAGCGAGGTTGTTGAAATCCCCATAACATTAACATAGTAGTGAGTAGCATGCCGCGCTTAAAAACTTGATCGTATTTAGAGCAGACTCTCCAGTAGCAAGAATCAATAAAGAGACATACACACCATAAGAAGGTGATTGTAGATTCTTACTACTAGTCTTTGAATACGGACAGTAAAGTAAAGCTGAAGTAATCTTGTTTGTCATACAATGTATATAGTTAGATTCACATCTAGAGAAAAAGACTTCCAGAATAAAATATCAATATTAAGGATAATACCGTTTTTATCTGAACCACAAGATTAATATTTTCTTCAAAGAGTGTATTTTCGAACTAGAATTAATTTATGTACACTACTTTTGAAAGATACCTTGAACACTAAATTTAATCATTGTTGCCATAGAATTTCCGCGTGTTGTTCTAAACAGCGATGTTGCAACATTGAGACACGTTCAAGATATCGATTTTTATCCACATACATTGTAAGCACTTATAAGAACTCACTTTCGACACATCGATCTGCACCAGGTAATGATATTTTTTGATTCGGTAAAAGGAATTAAAAATAGGATGCCTTTTTAGTGGAGCAAATCGGGAATTAAATTGCAACATATGCATAACACATGCATATTTAATCGCTGAGAAATTACCTAATGTGCAACGAAGCATAGCTTTTTCTCGGGTGCTGCACATGAAGTGGGACGTACCTTTGATCATTGCATTTCGCTGCATGTCTCTACACATATCTTATATCAAATGCCTGCATTGAACCGTGTATTATTTTTCTCCACAGAGAACCCCATTTAATAGTCATTTACCCAATCTATTTAAATGCCAATTACGGAAATATTTGTGTTAAGATTTAAAGCATTGTTAATTCTTCGTCTAGATTCAGTGATGTAGGGTCGGATGGGAGTGAATAATTTATAACCCATGGCCGTAGGCAAAATGGCTAACTCGGATGGATGATAGAACATAAATTGTTTGGACATACAAAAGGTATCCAATTACTTGAAAGAAGAGTGGATGTTTTAGGACAATGATTCAAAAGGTTTGTGAAAACAATTTGCTTTCCTATTTTGTTTTAATTTCAGAAATCTGCAAATTATTTATCAATGAATTTAATTATCATGCCAATCCTAAACAAAAAAAAAACCAAAACAAAACAAAACAAAAAAAAACAAAAAACAATCGGGGTATTTTTTCAAACAACATCTGATCAAATTCAGAAGCTGATGATTATAAGCAGACAAAACGATAATAAACAATCATGAAGAAAATAAGAACCTTTCAATATTTGGGATTTAGAATATTTGATAGATATTATTAAGAGTTCAACACGTAAATGATTTTCTGATACAAGCACGGTTGAAAATTATTGAATCTGTTGTTTCTTATATATTTGGGGTGTGTGCTACTCTGTAGATAATTATTTTCTCTTTTATTTTATATGAAAACCACGGTTGTAAACCAACACAACAAATTTAGCCACCTGTGTATACCGATAGCTAGATCATCGGCTGTTCCATTAATGAAACATACAATGATATACATTTCAATAATTTACAAACTTAACCCTACTTTACGTTTTTTACATTTAGAAATAAATTATAAGAAATTCTTTCTTTTTTTTCTTCTTTTTGCTACTACGGGAATTAACGTTGAATGTTTTGCAAAAAATGCAATACTCGCTTACGCGGGATATGTTTTTACCAAAATATCTGTAACATTATAACCCATAATAGTGTAATAGCAAAACAAAATAAAATTGTTAAAAGTGCAATGGAGAAGGGCACTGTGTGGTCAGAAAAGCCCATTGGCCGTATTATCCCTTCTTAATCTTTCTTATGTACGGGACTTCATTTACAAATGAGTGCACTTAAGTATGTAGTTTGAAACCCTTTTGGCTACCCATTTTATAAGCTTTAAAGAACTTTATATATATATCGCTGAATTGATCTTAAAAGTGCATGCATATATGCTTTCGGTATTTGTGCAAGGTAAATTACAAATCTTTTCGAAGAAAATAATTTTTAAACTTACTAGCGAAAGTATCTAACATCATAGACGCAAGATAAATAAGTCGCATGTTAGATAATGATATTGCATGTTAACATAAATAAGTCGAATCATGACAGAAATATATTGCCTGTTAACTTGATTATCTTGCATATTAACATAAATAAGTTTCATCTGTTGCACTATTGCATCTTGCTTCTACCCTGCGTAAGAAGACGTTTTTCATACTAATTGGTAGTCCATTATATATATTGAATTTTACATGACGGATTTTTCCGTTATTTCCTAATCTTAAGATGGAACACACAACGGGTGTTACCGGTCGGCAGGGGATGATCACTCCTCCATGGCACCTGATCCCACCTCTAATGTTTCGGAGGTCCGTGTTTGCTCTGCTCCTGTTTTGTATTGTTTTATGGACTTTTGATCTTGAATACCGTTCGATATCTTCATACTATGTTTCATTGTATGAAAGTCATATAATGGCGTAAGCAATCAAGTTTACCATTAAAATTATTTTTATGCCATCACACATTTATATAAGAATTTAAACCAAACTAGAAGAACTGTGAGCAATGATCGAGTTCACTAAATCATACCCTCCTCTTTCCATTTTATTATAATGGTTAAGTCCATGTTTTGCTCTGGAAAACCCGAAATACGTGTCAGATCATTAAGTAAAATGGCATTATGTAACAAAGAAACTTTAAAACTATCATTATATTTTATTCAGTGGTAGAGGAGGAGTTGCGGATAAGAGATGGGTGCCCCAAAGCGTAACAGATGGATATACATACGGACAGACGGACGTATGGACATTCCAATCATTATATATCCTCCCGCTTTTTAAGCGGGGGTATCCCATTTAAGCTTTGAATATGGATTATTCGATACTGGAAACAGTGTTATATTCAAACTTTATTGGTATGATGTAATGGAACAGACTGGACCATGTACGATTTCAAATGTCAGCCCCTCTGAAAAACAAACTTAATTTGTTTTATACTATTAATACTTTTTTTTATTGGTAACCACACAGGCGACGAGGCATTGTTGTTCGCAAAATTATGCATCACCAAGCAAAATAAATAAAAACAAAGAAGCTTTAAACAGTATCAAGAATATCTTTAATGCCAACGGAAATATTTTTCACGTTGTTGTCTTAAGAAGTATTTATATATCAATAGTGCTTGACATGGCGCTCCATTGATTACATGAATGATATACAGAAGTCAAATCTTGTTTTATTTTTAAAGTTCCTATGTACGATGCACTAGATGATTTATTTTGTTACTCATGATAATGATACATTTTTTCATAGACTATGTGAGGAATTTAAAAATAAGATACATTCCAATTTACCAGTGTTTTATGGTCTTTTGAGCTTGAATATTGTTCATTATACATGTATCTCCATATAATTCATACGTAAAAATAACTCAGATTGACAATAATGGATAGTAAGATTAGATCATGTTCTTGTTTTTAAGAACTTGTAAAAAAAAAATCGGAGAATATGAGGTTAAAGGCAGCATACTGATAGTTATTTATGATACTTTGAATGAAAATCCCTTTTCAAATGTTTATAAGTCCTGATTTAAAACATACTTTAAAACCGTTTCCTTCCTGTTAGGCGTACATCGCAATTTTTAACAAAAAGGTTTTTACACATAATTTTCATTAACCGTTGCCTGAGTAGACTTTTATATCAGTGTCCTCAAGTCTGGGCGATTCTGCTTTCGAAGTAGTCTAAAGATTGAAAATGTACAATCCATACCAAAAAGTAAGTTGGATTTTTAGACTGATTTTGTTATTATATGCAAAAGACCAATTTAACATTCAGTTCAAAAGACAAATGAAAACAATCAGTATGTGCCCCCGAGTACAGATTATGAAATCCAAAAAGCGCTTTTGTTAAATGAAAACTTGTTTTTCTTTTGCTCAACAATTGTTTTTGTTTAAGTATTTTTCTTGTTCATGTTAATCTTTGTGGTGTATACGTTCTCTTTCATTTCCTTCATACTTTTCCCTATTCTGGACCTCACGGCCATAGCGATAACGTGATTGGTTAAGAGTTAGAGTAAACATTTTCATTAAAAAAAAATGAGAATTTGGTTTGTTTCCTTCTAAGGGTATGTTATTCAAGTTGCACAGTCTACTCCCTGAATTTAACCATAAAGAGCAAATGAACTCGTCAAATTTCAATGCAATTAAAATCGAATCCTTTTGAAAAGGACATATCATGTACTTTATTTTGTTGTAAATGCACTTTCATAAGTAGACTAGTTGGCAGGAATATTTGCTTTTTTTTTTTTAAAAAATCAAGCAATTATAATTACATTTCAAACATTACCATCTTTTTCAAATAAAGTTCTTTATACTTTGAATGATGGCGTGCATCAAATGACATTCTATAAGCTGTGAAGCTTTTGGAACTAAAGATGATTTCATCAACCCCTCTTATCGTTTTTATGTACATCATGTAACTACATCCTATTTAATGTTTTTAACATTGCATTGTTTGTTATCATTATTGCAACTGTATCATTTCTACAAGCAGTTTTTCCTGTTTTCAAAAGGTTAATCAGATAACTAACACTGAGCTTTGTTTCTTTTCAAACAAAAACAAACGAGGGAGATTTCCTTGAAGTCAAAATATCACATGAATAAAAAAAAGAAGGATTTTTTAAATAAAAAAATATTCAATGAAAAACATTACCTTTAATTAATTGGTTTTGAATCAGCTACAGAAAAAAAGAAAGGAAATGTCTGGGTTTTTTTCTGTTCTCATTATTAGAGGTTTAACTTTAATTGGATCTTGCGTATTCACACAAAAACATTCTTCTTTCATATCGAATATCAAAGATACTTAATGAAATGATTTAAAATTTTGGATTTCTAATTTGATATCTAATACTTATCATATAATGTTATTTATGTATTCTTATGCTTATAGGCAAGCTCACCGCAGCTTGTTTTTGCTAATTTTGTATAAGTCAAATAAAACACTTTCATAGAGATGAATAATGTCATTTATTAAAATGACGGTATAAATATGAACAATTTAACAAACAAGAAGGGGATCAGCAGATTCACAAGCTTTGATTAGCAGTTACGAAAAATATGATAATGTCTGATCCCCCAAAACTGACTAGAAAAAGTATCTGTAAGACAAGACAATCAAAACATCATATGAAAAAGTTAGCAAAAAGATTTAATGTTATTTTTTTAATTGCAAAGTAAGTAGTTTCTTTTAGGCAATTAATGCTTTAAATCACGACGGTGTTTAACAGTTGAAAAGGATTAAAACTGTCCTTTAATATATTAACAATCCAACACACTTGATGAAAAGTACACATAATTTGGAGTTGGAATTAAGTCTTTGTTAGCTAAAAGACAAAAGATACTCATTCTGTGAAAATAAAGACCGATTAGAAAGTGTAAGGTTGCGCAATGTTGTGTTTGGACAATGCATTTAAAATTTTCAATGGTCAAGTATTTCATTGCTCATTTGGAATAGAAGAAAATTTGGCTTTATTTTATGCATGTCATTCATAACATAATTTATAAAATAACTATTGTTGTGAAGTTTATCAATGCATAAAGATTATCAAATGTATCTGGGGACATAGATTTGACGATGTTGGGACATTATAGGTAGTTGGTTACGCAATAATACGACGGCAGGTTTAACTCTTACACAGTTTCAATTGAGTATGTATGAAATATATATATGAAATATGTTTTTAAAGAAACACACAATCTACTAATTCTCACCCCCTTTATCTTAAATAATTTTATAATCAGATTAATATAATGGTCAAGACTTAAATGGGGAAATTGGGAAAAAGCATTTGATTTAGATTTGCATTCGCAATTTGAAACGAACAAAAATAAATAAATAAATGAATGAAACAAAAAATGGATAAATCATTACTTACGGTGTCCGTAGACATTCTGAAAATAATCGATTACAAGTATTAATTTATCTCTTTGGATTTCAGATTTAATTTTGTTGTAAGGAGTTTGAAAAAAATGATCACCTTTCATATCTATGAGGCTACTTAATATAAAAGTAACTATACCGTGAACGATTATATCCCAATTTTAATTAAACAGTTATACAGGAAATCTAAATCAAACAAGTTTAATATATTTTGAAAAGATATCTATTTTGATGGTAATTTAGACCGGATGACAAGGCATTTGATGGAAAAAATTAGCAAGTTTTAACTAATATCAAAATAATTGTTAGTTCTATTGTGATACAATGACTTTAAAATACACCAAATACAATCTATCATTAAAATCAAATGCTGATTGACGGTTTTCATACTAAATATAAGGCCATTGTTTACATATTGATTATTGTCGACGGATGTAACAGTTATTTTCCGTATGACAAGGACCGCGAGTGTAAACGGTCGGCAAGTGATGCTCGCTTGTCAACGGCACCTGATCCCACCTCTGATGTTTTTAAGGTCATTTTTTGCTCTGTTTATAAATTTTATTGTTTAATATCTTGAATACTGTTCGTTGTCTCTGTAAATTTCATAAAGATGTTCATAGCATTTAAAAATAAAATTGTCGTTAACTAATTATAGAAATAGGCTTTATAAGAATTATTCGTCCTGTAGATAAAAAAGATTCAGATATGTTTCAATGTGGGCAATAAAGCTCATTTGAACGCTTTATTACCAATTAATGGATCTCTTAAGAACCCACTTTACACTGCACACTAAAAGGTTCTCAATCTATGGTGATTTTCTGCAGTTAGAATGATCTGCCCTTAGATCTGAATTCCACTAAGAATTACAGTATGGTATTCAATTTTTAATTGTAATTCAAGTATTCTTTAGCATTTTTAACATTTTAAAAAGGCCAAGATAAAATAATTGAACATTTTATTTACATCCATTTTTTTCCCAATAAAGTTAACAACAGTGATTTTTATTCCATGAGATCGAGACTGTGTTGTGTTTGATATTTTTCCTGGGGAAATTTGTTCATTGTCCAAAAAATTGTCAAACTGACATGGAAAAGGTCCTTATATATACTATTGCCTGTTACTAAAGACTGTCTACTTTATGTCTACTTTAAATAACGACTGAGGGCTAATTTTAGACTTCGACAAACAACCCCAGGTGATGATACACAAGGTTTATTACTCGTTTTCATAACGGCCTTTTGAACGTTGTTCAGCGAATCGGTCGTCATATAATATCCGAGCAGTGTACCTATTGATTAGTTATATATAACCCTACGTTTTAGACATCAATTTCTGCCATGGAGTGTTTCAATATGTTGCATAAAATACGTAATGGATAATAAAAATATATTTTGATTCTGTAAAAAGAATAACCCCCCCCCCCACTGTTTGCTACCTTAAATTGATATAAGGGTAATGTACTATTGTGTGCAGAAAAGGGTACTGAAAGAAGTTCGTATTGAAAAAGGTGGCCTCTACCCACCCCACCCACCCACGAAAGAGGATTGTCGAGTTTGGGCAATGTTTCTCTTTTTTGGATTTTCAACTTTTTCACGTAAAAAAAACTTCTTTGGCTGCCCGACACCCCCCCCCTTTCAAAAAGGATACTACGTCACTGATATGTCTCTATTCATGGATGATGGGGTATCGGGGAAGGGGTGGCCTAGATGAAGGTTGTTTAATTAAATTATAATTTTCTTATTTGATATACATATACTAAGTTTTACTGGAGTGTCACACCGATTATCTGACACATTTCCTTTGCGGAAAGTTCTCCTCATCGATTTTGTATTCTGTATGCCTCACTTCAAACAGATGTTCGTTTTAATATCATATTTTTCCTTTCCCTGCAATAAAAAGTATTTGTATTGATGGTGATCGATGTGTTCTTGTTTTTTAATTACATGTACAATGTATAACCCGAAACGTGAGGGAAATCTCTCTCTCTCTCTCTCTCTCTCTCTCTCTCTCTCTCTCTCTCTCTCTGTGGATGTTTTTTCCTCAGAAATATTGCATGATACGTCTATACATAAGTAAGTAAAAAATGATATTCAGGCTGAATTTTGTGTTAATTATAATTTTCTGTCATGAAAGAGAAAAATTCATCATAGTGAACTTGAATTGAAGAATCAGCAGAAATAAAGCATATTTAGAAAAATGTAAAAATCAAAAGGAACTTCATAAGGTTAGTGGTGGATTTTTCATTCGGGATGGTGGGTTATGGATGCAAAGGAGGAGATTGGCATTGGTTAAGTTTAAAAGTGTATATATGAGTGAAACCTTTGCATTTTTTAAATAAATGAATTATCGGAATTTTAGTCTTGTCAAATCATGTATATATAGAAACAGAATCTATAGGGACCATTGACACGAGAATAAATTCTTTGAACAGGCTAATTTGAAGATGAGGGGTGGAAAAGGGGGAAATTTCATTAAAGGGATTCGAAGTACTTAGTATTCTCTTTATCTTTTGGCATAACTCAGTACTTAATGGGTATGGACTGGAATTTCCTCCAGCATTCTCGTGTTTTTATATAACAGCATCCGAGAAAGTGGCATATATAGGCGTCGGCATGGGAGGGGCTAAGCCCCCTCCGCCCCCTCCCTTTTTGCAAAAATAGACATAATATAGGCATTGAAGATTGGGCGTAGGTTTATCCCTCCACTTTTAACAGGCGCGTTGCAGTGTAGTCAAGGAAGGGTGAGTGGAAGTGTTTGGGGAAAAGAATTGGTATGGGGACATAGTTATGAAGATGTAAGCATATCATAGGTAGTTGGTTACGCAATAATACGACGGCAGGTTTAACTCTTACACAATTTCAATTGAAATATGTTTTTAAAGAAACACACAATCTACTATTTCTCATCACCTTTATCTTAAATAATTTTATAGTCAGATTACTATAATGGTCAAAATTTAAAAGGGGAAATTTGGAAAAGGCACAAAGCATTTGGATTTGCATTCGCAATTTGAAACGAATGAAATAAAAAATGGACAAATCATTTCTAACGGTCACATATGTCCGTAGACATTCTTAAAATAATCGATTACAAGTATTGATTTATCTCTTTGGATTTCGGATTTAATTTCGATGTAAGGAGTTTGAAAAAAAATGTTCACCTTTCATATCTATGAGGCTTCTGAATATAAAAGTAACTATACCGTGAACGATTATATCCCAATTTTAATTAAACAGTTATACAGGAAATTTAAATCTTACAAGTTTAATATATTTTGAAAAGATATCTATTTTGATGGTAATTTAGACCGGTTGACAAAGGATTTGATGGAAAAAATAAACAAGTTTTAACTAACACCAATATAATTATTAGTTCTATCATGAATGCTGATTGACGGTTTTTCATACTTAATATAAGACCCTTGTTTACACATTGATTATTGTCGACGGATGTAACAGTTATTTTCCGTATGACAAGGTCCGCGAGTGTGAACAGTCGCTTGCCAACGGCACCTGATCGCATCTCTGATGTTTTAAAGGTCATTGTTTGCTCTGTTTCAAAGTTTTACTGTTTAATATTTTGAATATTGTTCGTTGTCTCTGTAAATTTCATAAATATGTTCATAGCTTTTAAAAATGAAATATCGTTTATTAATTATAGAAATAGGCTTTATAAGAAATATTCGTCCTGTAGATAAAAAAGATTCAGATATGTTTCAATGTGAGCAATAAAGCGCATTTGAACGCTTTATTACCAATTAATGGACATCTTAAGAACCCACTTTACACTGCACACTTAAAGGTTCTCAATCTATGGTGATTTTCTGCATTTAGAATGATCTGCCCTTAGATATGAATTCCACTAAAAAATTACAGTATGGTATTCAATTTTTAATTGTAATTCAAGTATTCTTAAGCATTTTTAACATTTTAAAAAGGCCAAGATAAAATAATTGAACATTTTATTTACATCCATTTTTTCCAATGAAGTAAACAACAGTGATTTTTATTCACTGAGATCGAGACTGTGTTGTGTTTGATATTTTTCATGGGGGTAATTAATACCACATATATCATATATTGAAAAAAAAAATAAGCTCAATATTTTCAGCTTTATTCAAAACAATCTGTTCATTTGTTCATTTTTGAAAATACTGCCTGTAACATATTCTAAAGACTGTCTACTTTATGTCTAATTTAAATAACGACTGAGGGCCAATTTTAGACTTACTCGTTTTTATAACGGCCTTTTGAACGTTGTTCAGCGAATCAAATTACAGTCGTCATATAATATCCGAGCAGTGTACCTATTGATTAGTAATATATAACCCTACGTTTTAGAAATCAGTTTCTACCATGAAGTGTTTCAATATGTTGCATCAAATATATAATATATGATAAAAGACTATTTTGATTCTGTAAAAAGAATAAGACAAAGAATATTTAACAATTGTGTGCAGTGACTTCAGAAATTAAATTGCATACATATGCACAAATAAAATGCAGTGTTTGCATCGAACCGTGCATAAATTACAATCACGTGGTTGTCTGTATCTCTGCGATCTAGTTAAAAATACCAATTCAAGATTTTTGTGTGATGTTATATTTTGAATTGTCGTTTCTTAGTCCAGAATAATTGACATAAAAAGATTAGTGGAGTCGGATGGAGGTAAATAATTAAGTTATCTGGGTGGTACATTTGTCAAAATGGCTGATTTGGACGACAAATATGGACGGTATGAACAATTTGTAGATGTAAAAAAAGAATAAGAACTAGAGCAAAGCTTGTTGCAAAGCAACGAGAAGGTCTTCCGTCCTGTTTGACCGGAAGTAACTTTCATTTTTGAAAAAAAAAGAATGAGTAATGACGTCCAAAAATAGTTTAAATCCCCTTAATCTATGTTAATTAACGCAAAAATAAGCCATTTTTGCTACTTCCGGTTTGACCGGAAGTGACGACGACGGACGGAAAATTAATTTTTATGCTCCCAGTGATCGATGTTAGCCAAAAAATTGTCAAGAATGGCAAAAATACGCATTTTCCGTCTACTTCCGGTTTGGCCGGAAGTGGCGTCATTGAACATTTTTTGACGACCCCAATAGATTAGGCTTGACATTTAAAGGGAAATAACTCAAAACCGGAAGTGACTTTTTAAAATATTAGACAGCATTCTGACTTGTTATAAAAATCACTTGCATGGTAAGAAATATGACTCGGTAAAATATTTTAGCGTCTGTGAACAGAATGCTTCAAAACATGTCACGTGACCGCCGGGATCACTCATGGACAGAACGGCTGCAGATATGCATTAAAATCAGAGAGGGCTACTTGTAAAAAATAATGAACACTGAAACCTAATTTTATTTCTTAAGTTTTTTTTAGTTATTTAATTTGTTCGCGAACGTTTAATCATCCGTCGTAAAGTAACTTTCAAAAATATACTGAAAGGAAAAAGAAACGCATAAGAACATAGTATGCGAAACATTTTTTGACTACGTGGCTGAAAATTATGAAAATCGGTCAAATGTGTATTTTGGTTACGTTGCACTAAAATCGTTGGTCAAAACTACTCAACAATAAATGTATGGCATCATGTAGGGGAAGTGATAAAAATCCAAAAACATGTGCATGTTGATGACAAATTTTGTAGTGCCAAACGATGCATTAGAGTTGTAAACATTAATTTTGTACATTTGCAGTCAGTATAAATTTCTTGGAATCATGGTATGGCTGACGGAAGTTACATTGGGTCTAGTAATTCAATTGCATAAGTGAATAAAAAGGCAACAGCATGCTGCTGTGCAGTTGGTTTTGAACTTTTCAACCAAAAAAGTTTTATTTCGGTTTTCAGAGGGTAACTTAAAAAGTTTCCAATCAACCATTACGGTGACGTTGGCGCGTAACAATGTCACATGAAGATAGGTCTTTTCCTTATGCTACCTCGGTTATTTTTAAGGTATTATCACTGAAACCGATATTTATACAGCAGAATATCATACTCACCCTAATACTGACTGAGACTTTGTGCTCTAATTTGGTGCGCCAGCTTGGCAACTTTACGTCTGTTTTACTCTCACACGCGCACGTTTACAAGCGTCGTATGCGTAATGATTTTAGCATGTTCACACTTGGAAAATGTAGCCAATGATTGTCGAGACTTTCTTACAAACATTCACATGTACCAAACCAGCTTGATTCTGTAAATTCTATCCTAAATCGAAAATTTGTAGGATTAATTTGGTGGGGGGATTTTTGGCTTTAGAATGTTATATAGCTACTCTCAACCATTAAGACTCCCGTCAGAAGGCTTGAATAATAATCCTATGAGAAAGATAAATGCTCTTGATCTGGTGAACTAAATTAACAGGAAATTAAAGGCTGTTACTGATGCGCAAGGGAGATGATGAGAATTTTTATTTTAATTTTGGGGGTATCGACATATCAATTTAAACTCAGGAATTATCAGTCAAAATCACACAAGATTTTGGTAAATTGTTGAATAAAGTTGATGTTTCGCATTTTCATTTCCTCAATAACCACTGGATCAATTTCAGTCAAACTTGCCACAAAGTATCCTTACGTGAAGGGAAGAAGAATATGAAGCTAACGAACAATTGTCAAAATCAAAGTCCATCACACAATACAAAATAAGAATAAAGCAAACACACACCTCCGAAACAACAGAGGAGGGATCGGGTGCCAATGAGGAGTAGGCATCCCCTGCCGACCGGTCACAACCGCCGTGTACTTCTTGTCATGATCGGGAAATAACGGGAAAATCCGTCGTCAATTCAATATATAAATAATGGACTAACGATTAGTATGAAAATGTCAGTCAGCAATTGACTTAATGATAAATTGCATTTGTTGACAAGGTCATTGTATCGACCATAACAACTTAAATTAAAGAAGATAAAAACGAAATGATGACTTTAAACGAGACTGTTGATACTCTTGTTTCATCAACTTGCTTAATCAATAATTTACCTCGTTTGAGAAAATGATAAATATTTTATTAGCACTTTACAATTAAATTTCGTAACAGGATGGACATAAATGTCTTTCACTGTCTCGAATTTACCAGATTTGACAAAACCATGCTTTTATTCTACATTCTGCATCAAATGGCATTTCTTTTATCTGTGAAGCATTTGACACTTAAGATGATTTCAACAACACCTCTTTCCATTTTTCCTAATGTACATCAAGTATCAAGATCCTATTTTTTTAACATTGCATTGTTTGTTTCATTATTGCAACTGCTAAATTTCTACGATTGAGTTTCTCGATTTTCGAATAGTAAATCAGATAACTAAATCTGAGCTTTTGTTTCTTTTCAAACAAAAACAAACGAGAAAGATTTCCTTGAAGTCAAAATAACACATGAATAGAAAATAAGAAGTATTTGTTTTTAAAAAATTCATTGTAAAACAATTACGTAATTGGTTTTGAAACAGCTACAGAAAAAAAGAAAGGAAATGTCTGGGGTTTTTTCTTTTCACACTTTAAAGAGAGTTTAACTTTAGTTGGACCTTACATACTCACACAAAACATCCGTTTCTTTTCATTTTATCGAATCACAATATCGAATATAGAGAAGCAAACATACTAAATGAAATAATTTAAATTTTAGATATATTTGATATCTAATACTTATTGTATATTATTATTTTAAAATTGCTTAGTAATAAGTTTCTTTTAGGCAATTAATGCTTTCAATCACGACGGTGTTTAACGGTTGAAAGAGATTAAAAGTGTCATATAATATATTGACAATCCAACATACTTGCTGAAAAGTACACATAATTAGGAGTTGGAATTAAGTCTTTGTTAGCTTTACAAAAAATACCCGTCCCATGAAAATAAAGACCAATTAGAAAGTGTAAGGTTGTGCAATGTTGTGTTTGGACAATGCATTTATAATTTTCAATGGTCAAGTATTTCCACATCATTGCTCATTTGAAATAGAAAGAAAATTTGACTCTATTTTAAGCATGTCATTCATAACATAACTTATAGATAAATTATTGTTGTGAAGTTTATCAATGTATAAAGATTATCAAATGTATCTGGGGACATAGATATGAAGATGTAAGCATATCATAGGTAGTTGGTTACGCAATAATACGACGGCAGGTTTAACTCTTACACAATTTCAATTGAAATATGTTTTTTAAGAAACACACAATCTACTATTTCTCACCCCCTTTATCTTAAATAATTTTATAATCAGATTAATATAATGGTCAAGACTTAAATGGGGAAATTGGGAAAATGCATTTGATTTAGATTTGCATTCGCAATTTGAAACGAACAAAAATAAATAAATAAATGAATAAAACAAAAAATGGATAAATCATTACTAACGGTCACATATGTCCGTAGACATTCTTAAAATAATCGATTACAAGTATTAATTTATCTCTTTGGATTTCGGATTTAATTTCGATGTAAGGAGTTTGAAAAAAATTGTTCACCTTTCATATCTATGAGGCTACTTAATATAAAAGTAACTATACCGTGAAGTGATATCCGAATCCCTTCGGTAAGTCATTGTCCAGTTGAATTTATCCTTCCATTGTTGAGGTACAGAATACAGAAATGGAGACTCGATTGAGAAGAATAACCAAATATGTCCTTCTTTCTTTGTCGGTACTTCTGCAGGCAGATCCTCTCCAAAGAAAATAATGCTCTTCGAAGTATCATAGTACATATTTTCAGTGTACACAAAACATTCATGTTTTAATTGTGGACAAGTAGCGGAATTCAAAGTTCTATATTCCATTTTCATCCAAGAAGGTTTATTATAGAACATTATATTGTACTTAGATTTGTCTTCATCTGTTGTTTTAGCATTCAATTCGTTCCACACTTGTTTCATCATGTTAATTGCATTACTTTCTTGATTATTGAAAGTTACTTTTGGGTAATACCAGATTTTATAATATGCATAGAGAAGGAGACACAGAGATAAACCTAGTATTACGCCTCTATATTGTTTTGTTCTCATCTCTGCTTTTCACTCACAACTGTAGCTACATTAACTGTCAAGAAAAAAAACAAAGATCTCACTAGTAAAATTAACCTAGTGAAGAGAAATATATCGTTTACATTCTTTTAAAATGATATATTAAGGCAAATACACTGACGTTTTAGCAATCATTAGTTATAAACTATTTAGCCTGTTGATGTAGAACTATCAAAAGTATAATTTATTCATGAGTATATTTGAATCAATGTTTCACAAAACCATAACATCATAGGACATTTTGTAATAAAAACATTGGTTAAAGGTTATTCATAATTAAAAAATCAAAGATATATATACCATTAAGAATCACACAAAATATAAGCAATCTATTGCACACTGAGCAGAAGCCCGTTTTACTAAGGAACGAACGCGATCAAATCATATCAGGTCTTTCCGTCAGAGGTCGGAAAATAACCTCGAAAATATTAACATCATCGGGTGTTAGAAATTAAAATATTTCTTCCTGTTTATATAAATTTAGGATAGAAGGATTAAACGTCCCTTCTCGTTACATTCAATAAAGTTAAACCCCATACTCCACAGGTTAGAAGTCTTCCTACATTTATTTTAAAGTTTGTGAAAAGGGGAGTTGTCATGGCTTCTAAGTAATAAATTCGGAAAGGCCCGAGGAATAGCGATTGGAACTAATGAATAAAACCGAAAACTTTGTTTTTATTTATAAAATTTTGCAAAATAATTCATTCTATTTAAAATTGCCAGCATGAAATTCTTTTAAATTAATCAAACTTTTTCAATTTAATGTAAATTAGAAAGTTATACCATAATTAAATTATTATTAACTAAATAAGTAAGTTTTAGTCGTAAGTTCTGTCGTAAAACAGGCCCCATCAATATATGAAAATGTGCTGTCATTAAGGAAAGAAGGAATTAAAGAGTAAAAAGAAATAGAATATCTCCATACCAGTAGAGGACGTTTTAAGCATTGAATTCATATTTTGGGATGTCTTCGGTCCTATAACACACCTGGCCGTGCCGACAAATTGAATACCGCGCATTTTCGCGGTATGATAATTTGTCGGCACGGCCAGGTGTGTTATAGGATCGAAGATATCCCAAAATATGAATTTAACGCTTACATTTACATTCTCTAATTTTCCATTATCATAATTGTTTATTTTCTTCGTGTTTAATGTGAATTTAGCGCCCTTCGGTATTGGTGTGCTTAATAAACGTAATAGCCGTTCGTTACGTTGGAAAGTCGTTTGTGACGTTTTAAAGTTAAATAACACAAACAAGAAGGATATGGAGATAACGAACAGTATTCAATCTCAAAGTCCATTAAACAATATACAAAATCGGAGCAGAGCAAACACGGACCTCCGAAACATCAGAGGTGGGATCAGGTGCCATGGAGGAGTGGGCATCCCCTGTCGACCGGTCACACCCGCGGTGTGCTCGTTGTCATGATCAGGAAATAACGGAAAAAATCCGTCGTCAATTCAGTGTATAAATAATGGACTTACAATTGGTATGAAAACGTCAGTCAGCATTTGACTCAATGATAAACAAATATTGCGAGGAAATAAAATGACAAATTAGTTCTTAATGCATATTTGCTGTATTTTATGTTAATTTTAAAGGGGTAGTTTTTTTTTTGAAATTGAGTCAAAACAATATACATTTTGGTATTCCTAAATATCGAAATTGCATTTAGTTCCTACTGTGTATTCTAACGCGCTGTGACAAGGTTTCGCGTGTGAAATTTGAAACGTCGTGACTTTCTAATGGATTTCATAAAGAAAATTACACTGAATGTAAATATTTACATATGGACTCCGAACGTGGAATGTTTATTTTGAAATATTTTTTATATATATAGCGATTCACTCTATATAAGTCTATTTTAATCACACATTAGCATTATTATGGTTTTTCCTCCTTTCTTATTCATCAAAACACCAAATCCGATTGATTTCTTTTATTTGATTACAGCTATATTTGAATGGACAAGGCTTAAAAAACAAATTTGTATGCATCAAAACAATATTTATGTAAAATGTAATTACCTTTTAAGACTCCTTAGAGAACAATTCGAATCACAATAAACAATTAAACAATAAATGACAGAGTTAGCCCTAGAAATATATCAATTTTATTTTAATTTGAAATACGAATATTTTATATATCACTACAGGACTTTTGCGAGAAGTACTCTTACAGTTGACGGTCTACTCTGACATTTAAATATGTGTCAGTTAAAAAGGTTAAAGATTGAAAGCGGATCTTAAGACTTCCTTTCTAGTGGTCATATTATTAGGGGGATTAACATGAGAGCCCGGGAGTTGCGGGTAGGGTGGTTGTCTTTTTCTTCAAGGACAACTTATTTGTGCTTTGAAATTACCCGTTGTTCTCGTTGAATTAAATAATGAGCTAAAGATTTGCTAGTATATCGTTAAAGAGGTTGACGGTACATTGTTTTAGACGTGTAAAATTAAGCCGTCAACTGTAAAAGTCAGCGTTCCTTTGCTAAATAAAGTTTTATACAATGCTCATAAATTAAAAATGCCATAAATATAAACATGGAACCCTGACAATAATAAATAGATCATTCAAAGTTTTATATAATCCTCATAAATTAAAAATGCAGACTATGAAGACAGTCGATCCATGGTTTGAAGATATAAAGTTGGGAGTACTATTCTTAAATTTAAAAAGTACTTTATTAACCATCAAATAATGTATTTATTGTAAAACTTGGAAGGTTTTTGGGCGGGTTCGCGTCATGTCACGATCGATGTTCGAATTGCATTATTTCGATCAGAGTATTGTACAGAATTTGGTATTTTATAGTATGTGGTTTACAATAAAATTCACGCTCATACACCTTCACAAAAACAAGAGATGAAGGTTATGAACTGGACAGTCTTTTATGCTTGGTTTATAAGCTGCTTCAAATTTTAATAAAGTTTTTTTCTTTTTTTCAGATCAGCCTTGAAGGGTATTAATAGCATGTCAACATATCACAAAGAAGAAGAAGAATTTTACAAACCTTTTGGTGTACTGTCTTACAATATCCATTCACATTTAAATTCATTGACAATTTATGGGGCTATACATGTTAAATATCCGTTATATTTAAATTCAGTGTATAAATAATGGACTTACAATTGGTATGAAAACGTCAGTCAGCATTTGACTCAATGATAAACAAATATTGCGAGGAAATAAAATGACAAATTTGTTCTTAATGCATATTTGCTGTATTTTATGTTAATTTTAAAGGGGTAGTTTTTTTTTAAATTGAGTCAAAACAATATACATTTTGGTATTCCTAAATATGACAAGGTTTCGCGTGTGAAATTTGAAACGTCGTGACTTTCTAATGGATTTCATAAAGAAAATTACACTGAATGTAAATATTTACATATGGACTCCGAACGTGGAATGTTTATTTTGAAATATTTTTTATATATATAGCGATTCACTCTATATAAGTCTATTTTAATCACACATTAGCATTATTATGGTTTTTCCTCCTTTCTTATTCATCAAAACACCAAATCCGATTGATTTCTTTTATTTGATTACAGCTATATTTGAATGGACAAGGCTTAAAAAACAAATTTGTATGCATCAAAACAATATTTATGTAAAATGTAATTACCTTTTAAGACTCTTTAGAGAACAATTCGAATCATTAATAGCATGTCAACATATCACAAAGAAGAAGAATAATTTTACAAACCTTTTGGTGTACTGTCTTACAATATCCATTCACATTTAAATTCATTGACAATTTATGGGGCTATACATGTTAAATATCCGTTATATTTAAGGCCTTCTACTGATTCTGTTGGTAAAGATTATTATTCTTTTTTTTTTCTTCTACTTCCTAGACGCCAACTTTGAAGCCTCATATCTCACTCATTTCTCAATGGATTTCGCTCAAATTTTCAGAGGTTCTAGACGTTACTAAACTGTCTCAGAATGCTGTCTAATATTTTAAAAAGTCACTTCCGGTTTTGAGTTATTTCCCTTTAAATGTCAAGCCTAATCTATTGGGGTCGTCAAAAAATGTTCGATGACGCCACTTCCGGCCAAACCGGAAGTAGACGGAAAATGCGTATTTTTGCCATTCTTGACAATTTTTTGGCTAACATCGATCACTGGGAGCATAAAAATTAATTTTCCGTCCGTCGTTGTCACTTCCGGTCAAACCGGAAGTAGCAAAAATGGCTTATTTTTGCGTTAATTAACATAGATTGAGGGTATTTAACTATTTTTGGACGTCATTACTCATTCTTTTTTTTCAAAAATGAAAGTTACTTCCGGTCAAACAGGACGGAAGACCTTCTCGTTGCTTTGCAACGAGCTTTGCTCTAGTTCTTATTCTTTTTTTACATCTACAAATTGTTCATACCGTCCATATTTGTCGTCCAAATCAGCCATTTTGACAAATGTACCACCCAGATAACTTAATTATTTACCTCCATCCGACTCCACTAATCTTTTTATGTCAATTATTCTGGACTAAGAAACGACAATTCAAAATATAAAATCACACAAAAATCTTGAATTGGTATTTTTAACTAGATCGCAGAGATACAGACAACCACGTGATTGTAATTTATGCACGGTTCGTTGCAAACACTGCATTTTATTTGTGCATATGTATGCAATTTAATTTCTGAAGTCACTGCACACAATTGTTAAATATTCTTTGTTTTATTCTTTTTACAGAATCAAAATAGTCTTTTATCATATATTATATATTTGATGCAACATATTGAAACACTTCATGGTAGAAACTGATTTCTAAAACGTAGGGTTATATATTACTTATCAATAGGTACACTGCTCGGATATTATATGACGACTGTAATTTGATTCGCTGAACAACGTTCAAAAGGCCGTTATAAAAACGAGTAAGTCTAAAATTGGCCCTCAGTCGTTATTTAAATTAGACATAAAGTAGACAGTCTTTAGAATATGTTACAGGCGGTATTTTCAAAAATGAACAAATGAACAAATTGTTTTGAATAAAGCTGAAAATATTGAGCTTATTTTCTTTTTCAATATATGATATATGTGGTATTAATTACCCCCATAAATAATATCAAACACAACACAGTCTCGATCTCAGTGAATAAAAATCACTGTTGTTTACTTCATTGGAAAAAATGGATGTAAATAAAATGTTCAATTATTTTATCTTGGCCTTTTTAAAATGTTAAAAATGCTTAAGAATACTTGAATTACAATTAAAATTGAATACCATACTGTAATTTTTTAGTGGAATTCAGATCTAAGGGCAGATCATTCTAAATGCAGAAAATCACCATAGATTGAGAACCTTTAAGTGTGCAGTGTAAAGTGGGTTCTTAAGAGATCCATTAATTGGTAATAAAGAGAAGAAGCCTGTTATAAACAAATCATGCTCACTTAACAATTTGATTTACAATACTGTTAGTATTTCATACTCTAGAAATACCGTCCGATTGATGTGGTGTCGAGCATTTAAGAGATCGCCATAAATTAGCATAATGATGAATCAGCATACATTTGTATATGCTGAAAAATAACCTCGGGAATTTGATTTAAATCTTTGTGAGCTTTACACTCCATGATTTTGTCAAATGTATTGACCTCATGCATAATACAATGTATTGACCTCATGCATTATTCAACGGGGTGTCTTAATCCCTGCATTTATGTGTCTATCTTTGTATTGTAATGTCACACCAGGGTACCTGCCATCCATACTTTGAGAATGTTAATCCCACAGCATATGGAGGTCTATGAAAAAAAATGCTGTGAAATGAACAATGCATTCGTTGCTCAAGTATTTCCGCATCATTGCTAAACTGGAACAGGTAGAAAAAACTCGAATTGCAAATTTTGATGCATGATGATGATGTACAGTGGTGTTTTATGTACTTTCTTTGATCTGTCTTTACGTGTAAACAAACTTTCCTTCGATAAAGAGGTTACACGCGGTCGAAGAGAGAAAACTATTGAAAAAAAATCTACTCATGAATGAATGAAAAAATATGTTTATCCAGGTCTTTGTTATGAGTGTTTACATACTATTCATGAAACAATCATATGACATATCTAATGTAATTATACATGTAAAATATATTTGCTGTTCGAATAATTTTATAATAATACATTTTGATTTAAAGGTCTCTCAAGTGAGTGTTTCGTAGTATTTCATAACAATGAATGTATTATTTGTGCATTTATTTCGATGCGTTTATTTTTTCAAGAAGAAAATGGTATCTGTTTATATAAACAACTTTACATTTTGTCACCATATAATTTGGTAATCAAGGAGAAAACGTTATTTTAAAGCTCAATTTAAGTTTTGAAAACTTCTAAAAATTTATGATGTTTTTTAAAGAGAACTTTCTTGAGAGAACTTCAAAAGTCTATTATTTTTTAAAGTTTAGACAATTAAAAATGTTGATCAAGGGTTTTGCTATTATATTTTACCAGGTAATTAATTTCTTAAGATTTCTTAAAATAAAAGTTTTAATCTTCAGTCAAAACAATATGAGCACTATCACGTTGACCATATGAATGCTGGAGGGTTTGTTCACAGGACAACTTAACCCTCTAAACGATACGCCCTAATCAAACAAGAAGTATTGCTTACTTGTAATTACTTGTTCCTATGTGAATTTGGTACGAACAGACGCACGGATAAAAAGGAAGGTGACAATGGATTCGTATTAAAATATTCACATTTCCAATTGTCTCTTTTATATCCTTTGCAAATTAGAGCATTATTCATTTTCAAAGTACTTGTTATAGGCTCAAACGTCTATTGAAAAATACAAATTGAGGGCCTAGCAAAACACGGTCCTCTAAAAACATCAGAGGTTGTATCAGGTGCCGTGAAGGAGTAAGCATCTCTATCCAAGGATAACACCTGCAGTGCATGCCTCTATGGCACCAGATCTCACTCCTGGTTGATTCTATTCCTATCGCATTGTTCTGTAATATTCAGTATTACTTAAAGAATGATTGTTGTCTTGACATTTGATTAGGAAAGCTAACCTGGATACCAGGTTCACTTTCTGCTGAAAATGACCCCTTTAATTTAAATAATAAAATGCTTTCTTGTAAGTACGGGAATTAATGTCGCAGCTTAGTGTTGTTCATGTACTGATTAATCGCAATGGGGCTTCATAGAAATAAATGAAAATGGAAAAATATCCAGCGGATGTAAATGTATAACAATTTACTGACTAACACGCCATGTTTCGTTTCCAACATCAAAGTAAAGTAGACTTTAACCTTTCATTCTCTATTTTGAACATTTCCTGAAAGTTCAGGTATTGGAACGCAACTTTATGAAATTCCAATGTTCCTGAATTTTAAAGAAAACGAGTAATTTTAGCAAAGAAAAGACTATGAGCCCACTCATTGATATCGACTAAAACTAAAACATATTTTGCGATCTGTATGAACAGTTCCTTCATTACAAAAGTGCATACCTTAGACTAGAGGCTGTGCTCTATATAAAATATTGAATTAAAATAATAATAATAATAATAATAATAAATCCGCCCGTTTTTTGTAGTTTTTCATGATATTGAAAATTGACGCAATTCGTGAAGTCACAATGCATTAGCTAACCAGAAAATTCCTTCTTTCAAATGGATTTGCATTTACAAATGATATCTAATGATTTTTTAACTAAAACTATGTAATTTCAGTTTCAGAAATTTACAGTGCCAATGAAGTTCTAAAGGAACCTTATTCTTAATGAGACCGTTTTATTGGTAGAGCAATGTATTGTATGTAGTGATGAGGGACAGTCACTGTGGTCTGATACAGGTATTATTCCATATCCAAGAACGAATATCAGGAATTGGCGGATAATGTTTCTTTTCGTGTATTCTTGCACACATTAAACATAAAGCTTTTCCCCAATTAAATCTGATGCCCCGATACTTGTCTCTCTCTTGTAGATACTGAGAATAAAGTGTTTCGTTTGACCCAATCCGGTGGAGGTCCTTCGCTAATTCTGAAGGCGAAGAATAATCCAATATGTTAATAAATGTTCCTTTGGGGATATATTCGAGAACGTTTTGAGGTCCATTGATGATAGGTATCATGGTGAGATTATGAAAGAAAAAGTTAAATAATTTTTCCGATGTGTAATCTTTGCAAATTGAGTTCTCAATCGCCAGGAAGAACTTGTATTCCTCCGCAAACTTCATGTGGCACTCTGTTATAAGGCCTGTTGGTCCACCACATTTTAGTTTTCCACATTTACCATAGATATCAACATCAATATATTTCTGAAGCTTTTTGATGTAGTCTTCCCGTTTTGAAGGCGTTTTACAATGACTAACTGGCCAGGCAACGGTCTTTTTCTTTTTTCGAAATATTTCTGAGTAATTTCGTTTTAGAGGAATTTCTCTTTTACCAACTTTTCCATAAAAAACAGTGATATCCGAATCCCTTCGGTATGTCATTGTCCAATTGAATTTATCCTTCCATTGTTGAGGTACAGAATACAGAAATGGAGACTCGATTGAAAAGAATGACCAAATATGTCCTTCTTTCTTTGTCGGTACTTCTGCAGGTAGATCCTCTCCAAAGAAAATAATGCTCTTTGAAGTATCATAGTACGTGTTTTCAGTGTACACAAAACATTCATGTTTTAATTGTGGACAAGTAGCGGAATTCAAAGTTCTATATTTCATTTTCATCCACGAAGGTTTATTATAAAACATAATATTGTACCTAGATTTGTCTTCATCTGTTGTTTTAGCGTTCAATTCGGTCCACACTTGTTTCATCATGTTAATTGCATTACTTTCTTGAACATTGAAAGTTACTTTTGGGTAATACCAGATTTTGTAATATGCAAAGAGAAGGAGACACAGAGCTAAACCTAGTATTACGCCTCTATATTGTTTTTTTCTCATCTCTGCTTTTCACTCACAACTGTAGCTACATTAACTGTCAAGAAAAAAACAAACATCTCACTAGTAAAATTAACCTAGTGAAGAGAAATATCGTTTAAATTCTTTTAAAATGATATATTAAGGCAAATACACTGACGTTTTAGCAATCATTAGTTATAAACTATTTAGCCTGTTGATGTAGAACTATCAAAAGTATAATTTATTCATGAGTATATTTGAATCAATGTTTCACAAAACCTTAACATCATAGGACATTTTGTAATAAAAACATTGGTTAAAGGTTATTCATAATTAAAAAATCAAAGATATATATACCATTAAGAAACACACAAAATATAAGCAATCTATTGCACACTGAGCAGAAGCCCGTTTTACTAAGGAACGAACGCGATCAAATTATATCAGGTCTTTCCGTCAGAGGTCGGAAAACAACCTCGAAAATATTAACATCATGTCTTACTTCTGCACCCTTTAGTGGCTTCCATGGAAGCTTTGATTCCGAATAAGTGTTCGTTTAAAGCAAGCAATTTTAAGTTCTTAACTACAAACTATCCAAGTTTTACCAGTGTTCTGAATTTTACATCAAACCAGGGGCAAGGTTTTCACTAATTTCTCGATAAGTTCCTTCTTTAATGTCAGTTTTCCTGGGGTAAAGAATTTAAAGAGAACAGCTTACTCCTCAAAACCAATCAACTTAATACATGTGTCTATGGTTTCATCTTGGAAAAAATATAAAATATCGCTACGATAGAAAAATGACATTTGAAATTACATAGATCTGACTGAAACATAATTATACATTTGTCTTCAAATACCAAAAATTATGGGGAAAAATGCATCAAATAATACACTAAATAATACAGAAATCTTCAGTCTGGTTTAATTGAACACTTGCCTTAATTCACAAAAAGAGAAAATGCCTTATTCTAAGTTAATTAATGCAGTTGTTGCATTCAGCCATTTTCGCTCTTCAGACACTTAACGTTGTAAATAGTGTTACTAATAATTCGTTTAAAAACTTGCTATATATATACAAATTTACCCAGTGAACCTACTTAAAGACGGAATCTGTACACCAATGAAGAAAAACCTCAATCCAGAGGATAACAATGAAGTGGAAAAACTCATAATTCACGAAATCATTATATTGTTAATTCAACAAAACAGATTTTTTTCTTCTAATTTTTGCACGAGCAATCTGAAATAATAAATATCATCTGGTCAAATAATCAGTTAACTTATTATTACATTGCGTAAGACAAGACCCAAACCTGAGGAAAATGTATCCAAAGGTCCTTAAGAAAGCTTTATTCGAAAGATATCGATATGTTTGACGAATGCCGACATCGTATATGATACAATATATTATATTTTCCATCGAAAAATTCAAGTTCCATTTCAAATCAATTACATTTAACTGTTCTTAAATCGTTAAATTCTTCAAATATTTCAATAGACTAGAATTAGAAGGCATGTTTGCCGACAAAAAGATAGACGCGCTAATTAGCGAAGATGTCACGTGATTGCGTTAAATCTTCTGGTAAATTGAGTGATACACAGTTGGGTGTGTAATAAATTACAGAATACACACATATGTCTTAAGATATCTGTTAAATTGACAGGAATGATAATCACGTATTTGCATTCTATAAACCAAGTACCATATTTTGTAAGATGCACATAGGGAGTATTCAATAAAAATTTAAGCAAGGCAACAAACAGCACAGGTTTTTTATGAGCTGGAAGGCTGTAATAGAACATTGCCAATAGCAAAAACTGCATGTAGGTTTTTTCCAAATTTTAACAAAGAAAATTCCAAATACTGTTTCACTTGTTTCTCTTGCGTTTCTTTTTCCTTTCAGTATATTTATTATAGTAAGCCAATTTAAACTCTAACTATAGTTAACTTTTGCTGTGATATCATTTGACATATATTTTACTAGATAGACGGTAATTGTAATCTAAAAACAAAGCATTATGTGAATGTTCTGTATGGGTCAAATTTGAAAAAAAAAAATAAAATAGAAGATTATAAACACAAAAAAGTATTGGGAGTCCTTGGTACACTGAATTTTAGTTTTTCTCACACTTCAAGTCTACTTATGTTCGTTGTCATAAATAAAAAAAAAGATTAGCATTTTGCTAAACTGGTATCAGATATATTCATATATCACCATATCCGATAATACTCTGTGAACAGTATACCTTATACCTATAAAAATATCATTTGTTTTTTAAAGCGCGTTAACTTGGTCCCAAATTTTATGCACTTTGAAATAAATTTAAATTGCGTAATTTTTTTTAAATGCGTTGTAACAAAGCATCCACCGACCAAGTCCTGATAGATCTGGTAAGTCCGTTTAGATCTGTAAGTAATACTCAGCCAAAATTAGAAATAACTCCACCAGCAGTTAAAAGTGATTTATTGTATTATTGTATGTACACGTATGATATTGAACACTGTTTATAAATAAAGTCACATAAATCATAAAAATGTAGATAAATAACTTTGCTAATTGGCAAATGAATCTTTCATGACGGTTTGATGCAAGTATTATTCCATATCCAAGAATGAATGTCAGAAATAGTTCCAGTCTGTCTACTGTCTTGTAGTCTAGCACACATTGGACATAAAGCTTCCTCCCAGTAAAATCTATCACCCCGATACTTGTCTCTCTCTTGTAAATACTGAGAGTAAAGTGTTTCGTTTGATCCAATTCGGTGGAGGTCCTTCGCTAATTCCGAAGGGGAAGAATAATCTAGAATGTTTATATATGTTCCTTTTGGGATATACTCATGAACATTCTGAGGTCCATTAACAATAGGTATCATTATTTTACCCATAACAATTCTTCAAACTTCATCTTTCAAGTTAATCATATTATATAGAGAAAATTAGTAAATCTCAAATATATTTTCAGGAATTGCAAATAAAAACACCTGCTATGCCTTTTCAAATTCAAATTTGATCAATTGACAAATTTTAAAAATAAAAATCATAGGTATCCAGGCTTTTGAGGAAATTCCACAATTTTTATTCATATAATGTACTTTAATTTCGTTTATTTACGTCGATCATTTTACAATGCAAAGTGCATAAAGATTATCCTTTCATTGCAAAGTTCCATATATAAATCACTTCTAATTCAAAATTATGTTAATAAACATTGGTATCTATTGTATTATTAAAATAATGGTATAGTAATAAAACTGGTATGGATTAAAATAAGCATCAATTTCTTGATATATGTAGTTTTAAAAAAACTTTTACGGGGTAAAAATTTCGCGTTTTAATTAGACCTTTCTGAAAACTTCAAAGAACCTTGAAGCAGATTGAGAGGTATATAATGGAAATTGTTGCACGAAAAGATTTAATTTTTGATAAGTTTTGAATATTCGATAGAAAGTAAAACATTTTTTATGCTTAAAAGTAAAAAACTAATATGAACTTTCTTTTTGACAGTTGATGTGGTTACACTGACCTTGAATGAAAAGCAGAGATGAGGAAGGATCATTGTAGAGTCGTGATACCGGTACTAGCCTTGTGTTTCCTACTTCAGTATGCATTTCATCACATCTCGTATGATCCAAACCAATCACACGATTCCAAGAAGAGTCGCCCGGAATTAAAGTTCATCGTTCCAGAAAGAGATAGTAAAATCAAAGCGGTTAATCAAATGTCTAGCAAATCAAACAGTGCTGTTAAACAAACTGAAGTCAAATCTAGGTACAACATTGTATTTTATAACATGCCCTCTTGGATGTCAATGGAATTTAAAACTTTGGATTCCTCTAAATGTCCACATCATGCATTGAAACACAAATGTTTTGTTTACCCTAAAAACAACTACTATAGTTCTTCAAAGAGTGTTATCTTCTATGGAGAAAAACTACCCGCACAAGTTCCAAACAGACAAAAGGGACAAATGTGGACATTCTTTTCAATTGAGTCTCCATTTCTGTATTCTGTACCCCAACAATGGAAAGATAAATTCAATTGGACACTGACATATAGAAGAGATTCTGATTTCTTTTTCTTGTATGGAAAAATAAGTAAAAGACAGATTCCTCTAATACGAAATTACTCAGAAATATTTCGAAAAAAGAAGAAAACTGTTGCCTGGGCAGTCAGTAATTGTAAAACGTCTTCAAAGCGGGAAGTCTACATCAAAAAACTTCAGGAATATATTAATGTTGATGTATATGGAAGATGCGGGAAGCTCAAATGTGGCAGAAGATCGGGCGGAGTAACAGATTGTCACAAAAAATTCGCGGAAGAATACAAGTTCTACCTTGCTGTTGAGAACTCAGTATGTAAAGATTATACAACTGAAAAGTTGTTCAACTTTTTCAATCATAACCTGACAATGATACCTATTGTTAATGGACCTCAGAATGTTCATGAGTATATCCCAAAAGGGACATACATAAACATTCTAGATTATTCTTCGCCATCAGAATTAGCGAAGGACCTCCACCGAATTGGATCAAACGAAACACTTTACTCCCAATATCTACGAGGAAAGGACAAATATCAGGGTGAAGGATTTAGCTGGGAGGGAGTTTTATGTCCAATGTGTGCCAGACTACAAGATACTGGACGGACTGGAACTATTTCTGACATTCATTCTTGGATATGGAATAATACGTGCATCAAACCATAATGAATGATTCATTTGCAAATTAGAAAAATTATTTATCTACTTTATCTAATTTTTGTTGATTTAATTCAAAACAGTGTTCAATAGCATACCTGTACAATTAATGCAATAAATCGCTTTTAAGTGCTGTTGAGCAATCTCTTAGTTTGATTTAAAATTACGTCTACACGATCTTGGGGGGCTTGACGGGTCAATAGTTGATGCATACTTCTTGCGTTACCTGACTATACCATGACATTTTCGAGGCTTAATGCACTATTCGTTTATTATTCGTAGTTTTATTTTTCCAAAAATACAATTAAGAACATGTTACATTCACTTGAAACATTTTTTCATAAATAAACGTAGGCTTTGACAAAAACAAATTAAAGGAAGCGATTTTGATTTTTTTCTAAAACACATTTTCTAAATTACTGTTAACCTCTCAAAACTTGTGGATATTTGTCGCTTGCCAATAAGAAATAAGCTATCGATGTCCAGAAGGAAATCCGAAATAAACTCAGCAGTTTAATGTTATTTATTTCCCATCTATGAACATAATCAAGATCTTGACAAGTTAATATCAGGAATACCAAAGAGGAACAATTGCAACAACCACTCACTCCCTTCCAAGAGTCTACATAAGCAAGTACATAACAAATATATCAATAAAGGATAATGGAGATAGCGAAAAGTATTCAATATCAAAGTCCATAAAGCAATACAAAAAAGGAATAGAGAAAACAAAGACCTCCGAAACATCAGAGGCGGGATCAGGTGCCATGGAGGAGTGAGCATCCCCAGCCGACCGGTCACACCCGCAATGTGCTCCTTGTCATGATCGGGAAATAAGGGGAAAATCCATCGTCAATTCAGTGTAAATGTAAAATAAATATGGTTACTGTCTTGAAATCTAAGCGATATTTGGGCGAGCAAAAGAAAACGTTTT
>PRKT01000247.1:415521-431385 GCA_003671525.1 Saccostrea glomerata | reverse complement strand
AAAACGTCAAAAATTTAATTTTTAATTAAGACACAAATTTCAGTGCAAGAAGGTCATATCAAATGTACTGTAGCGCCAAAAGAAGCGTATTGACCCCCACTTTTTGATTTGAATTTTAATTAAGCTTTGTATGTACAAACTAAAAATATACTTGGCAAAAAAAGTTTAAGACTTTAAACACCAGGATCGAACGTCGTTAAAGTCCCTGTAATAAGAACAAAATGCATTTAGCAGGAAAAGGAACTGTTGCTTTCACAAACCTGATTATATAAGATTGTCTACTTTTTCGTGCTAAAATATGATCAGGGATCAAGTATGATTTGGTTTGTTAGCTTCAAATTATAAAATTTATACTCTAAGATTGTATACTTTTTCGTGCTAAAATATGATCAGGGATCAAGTATGATTTGGTTTGCTAGCTTCAAATTATAAAATTTTTACTCTAAGATCACGTGTAATGCAAATTTATAATTTTGATAAATAAATAGTTCATATTGGTATCGTCATGATCATCATATAAATAGCTAGAAATTGGAACATTTTAAAAATTATAAATTGTGTCATAGATTTTCTCTTATATTTTTTTATCAGCCATTTCAAGGTTGTAATATTGATTGTACAAAATCATAATTTAAATTTAGCTCAATCTTTTTTATACACTTTTATGAGAGCTACATAGGAGATTGCAAAGCTGGGACTTAACACATTCAGTTGGCATTGAGTGATAGATAAAGAAAAGGAACATATGTACTAAATGTTATCCTGCTGCGAACAAGCAAAAACTACCGTCCGGTTCTCCATCCTTAGATATATCATTGAATGCAAGTAATTAAACATGTACTTAAATTTTTAACAGTGAAAATAGAGATACACACAGAAATGCATATTTTATATCCCGCATTTTTGCGGGGTAGAATGCAGACTTTGAAACAAAACAATATATTGTTCAAATATTCTAGTACATCCAAGCTATTTTCATACACATGATGCAAATGATAGATTAATGATTCAACTCTACTTTAAGATACATCTGAATATGCTGGTAAACAGATATAGGTATTCGTTTTAAAATTAGAATGTAAAGGCATTCATATTTTACATGTGTATTTCTTGTGACGTGACCTTTCATTGGATACCAACAATTTGAACATTTAGAGTTTAATCCACTTTTTAAAACCATTAACCTTATATTCGTTTTTGAACAATAAGCACTAACTAGATAATGACTTTAAAAGAAACTGCTAATATTCTTGTTCCATCAACTTCAATTATTAATTTTGTTTTAGAAATTGTGCGGACGTAAAGCATGCTCTTGCGTATCGAATCAACTTAGAGATATAAACTCCGTATGCATGTGATTAAGGTACTTAGTACATTGCTGCATAAGGAAGGGAAGTTGACAATAAAAAAGTTAAAGTCATCACGTTTATCATAGAATTTGGTTGCTAGATTACAATTAATGATTTTTTCAAGCAAAATATACAAATATGAAATAGATGTTCCAAACTTTGAATAATCTTTTATCTCAAGTGTGAACCAATGAGGAAGAAATAATTGTTTTTTAGAGTTTATTTAACAGTTTAGAATTAGCAGAATAAAACAAACGTGAACCGTATAGTGGTGAAAAGCAAAGAATTAATTCCATATCGTCGTAGATAGTATTTATAATGTACAATACATAATAGTCATTTGCATATACGATAAACAACTTATTCAATAAATGGGTCTAAATCCTGGAATTTTGACAAAACAATTTATAATCTAAACATAAGTTTTTGTAAACTGGTGGTCAGTGTCCTTGTATTAGACAAAATTAAGTAAAACTTTAATATAAACTTTAATAATGTCCAGTTATTGTTCCGGGCTTCATGTCCGAAGATAGATAAACATCCTGGTATGTTATATAGTCTTTAATCCGATTAACTGGTTTGTTTACTGTTACGAAAAAGTCTTACACTTCTGTATCCTTCTTGAATTAGGAGGTCAGTGCACTCGACAAGTACATTGTAAATAATTGATAATGTTTATTTTACTAATTAAAATATTTGTCCCAAACCCTATAGGTTTACACAAGCTCACCGGGATACATTGTGTCAACATAAGAATGGAAATTACAATTGGTAATCGACAATATGTCGTCGATATATCTAAATGTCGATCTGAGGGCCACAGCAAGTGTTTTCTTCATTTTACGTATAAGATTTTGCACAAATTCTGCTTCATATGAATATAAAAAAGTCAACTAATAAAGGGGCGCAATTGGTAACCATGGGAAATTCAATAAATTGTTTAAAAACCTGGTCTCCGAAAAACAACAAAGATACTGTCAATCAGAAACTCAAGTATCCTTATGATGTAAACTTCAGAGTACTTGTGTGTACCATCAGAATGTTTTTAACAAAATAATTTTGCAAATGACAAATAAAAAGGTAACTAAATTTACGAGTTTCATTTTTATTGAAAAGCAGCTGCCAATGATATCGAAAAGCATGAACTTTAATTTATCGTTGGGAATGGCTGTGTATAAATTTGATAAGTCGTAAGTTTTTAAGTTGTTGACTTTGATAAAATCTTATGATTTTCCCAAACTTCCGTCGAATTTTTAAGCATCCACATATGATTTACACAACCTCTTGAATATATCGTTGCACAGGACTCTTGAGTTTCTCCCTTTTTTACGTTTAATATCTTAGTGAGGAGTAAAGAAAGAGGCTTGGTGTAACATTTACTGGAATCCATATGTATCTTTGTTTGTAAGGATCCTTATGAAAGTTTCGGAATCCAATATACTACTATATATCTGGTAGTTCAAAATCTTTTTTGCTCTTTGGGATATAAAACATATTAAAAACTGTCATATGATTTTGAAGAATATCCTCCTTAGAAAGTGAAATTAGCAATGTCAGCAAAAATTATGATATATGTATTATAAAATATGGGATGGAAAATAAAATATTAAGCATGTTTATGCTTAAAAGTTGAAATTAGAAAGTGAAAACTAATATGACATTTCTTTATGATTTTGAAGAATATCCTCCTCAGAGAGTGAAATTAGCAATGTCAGCAAAAATTATAATATATGTATTTATTATTAAATAATTAAGCATGTTTATGCTTAAAAGTTGAAATAAGAAAGTGAAAACTAATATGACATTTCTTTTTGACAGTTGATGTTACAGTGACCGTGAATGAAAAGCAGAGATGAGGAAGGATCATTGTAGAGTCGTGATACCGGTACTACTTTGGATTTTTGAGTATCCACATCTGATTCACACCACTTCTTGAATATATTGTTGCACAGTACTCCTGAAGTTTTTCCTTCACTACTGTCAATATCTTCGTGAGGAGCAACGAAAGAGGCTTGGTTGAACATTTACTTGAACCCACAATGTACCTTTGCTTGTAAGAATTCTTATTAAGTTTCGGAATCCATCTCCAAGGGGAGATAATTACGAATTAGCAAAAAAATGAAGGTATCATTGAAAAATCTTCTCAAGATCCAATGGGCCAGGAAATTTGAAATTCATGTGAATCATTATCAGATAGTGTAAATTTAAGTTTCTTCAATTCATGAGCTCCGGGGGTAAAGTACTAGTGGGACCACAATGGACGATCAATGTCAAAGGAGAGTCTTCAAAAATGTTCTTCTAAAGAACAGCAAGACCATGATTGGACATATATGGAATCATCATCCGGTGGTGTAGATTCAATTCTATACAAATCATAACCCCCGGGGGTAGGTTGGGGCCACAATGGACGATAAAAGCTTTATTAAGAAATATATAGGAAAAATCTTCTCCACAACAGCAAAGCCATGATTTGTCATATTTATTTGGAAGCATCTGCAGGGGGTATAGATTCAAGTAAGTTCAAATCATGATCCCCAGGGGTAGGCTGGGACCAGAATTGGCGATCAAAGCTTTACATAGGAGTATTTTAGCAAAATCTTCTCCTGAAGAATAGCGAAGCTCTGATTGATCTATTTTACATGGAAGCATCCTCAGATGTTACAGATTCAGGTTTGTTTAAATCATGAACCCAGGGGTAGGGTAGATTCATATTGTGAAAATTCAAAACTGTGATAAAAAGTCACAGTTAGTAGAAAGTTGAAAGCATTCTCTGTTAGTGTAGATTCAGTTTTGTTCAAATCACTCTTTCTCTTAGGGGTAAACAAGAGCATTCTCTACGTAAGGACAAGTTCTAAAATGAGGTAAAAGATTGACAAGCAATAATAAAGATTCTGCCGATAACGGGGCGAAATTGGCACCCAGTTGGAAGAATGGAAGACCTGGTCTCCAAAACCACATAGATATTGTCAATCAGAAACTCAATCATCTTTTTGATGTAAAATTCAGAGTAAGTGTGTGTAAAATCCGAATGTTCTTCAACAAAATAATTTTGCAAATGACCAATGACAAAGTAAGTAGTTTTACGAATTCCAATTTTACTGAAAAAAGCAGCTGTCAGTGGTATAAAAATGCTTGGACTTTAATTTATCGTGGGGAATGGTTGTGTATAAATTTGAAAAGTCGTACTTTTTAAAGCTGTTGATTTTGGTAAAATCTTGTGATTTCAGATTGTCTAAAAGTTTCTTGCAATATTTAAGTATCCACATTTTATTTTTTCCACCTCTTGAATATATTTTTGCACAGTATTCTTGAAGTTTCTCCTTCACTACTGTTAATATCTTAATGAGGAGTTAAGAAAGAGGCTTGGTTGAACATTTACTGGAACCCGCTAAGTATCTTTGTTTGTAAGAGTTATTATGAACTTACGGTATTCCTACTTTGTAGTTTAAATTCATTTTGGTTCTTTGGGATATTAGAAATATTCAAAACTGACATATGGTTTTGAGGAATTTCTTCCTTAGAAAGGGAACTATGAGTAAAGTATTCTTTGAGCCTTATGTGTAAGAGGCATAAGGCGTAACCCCTTGCCCTGTGCTTAAGGATATAAGAAAGCACAAGTCACTGTACATGTCTTCCTAAAAAAGTAATAAACAAATATACAGAAAATACCGCACAATGTGTCAAGGAATATTAAACACCAGTGATTGACACACCAAATCACGCCTTTTTGCGACAGATTTAAAACCGCTGAGGTCATCTTTAAAATAATGTTTGCTTGCACTTTTCTGACTCATGGTAAAATCACTGGGTCAGAAGAAAGCGCTTGCTATGGCCTTCAACTTGACATGTAGATATATCGACGATGTATTGTCAATTTACAATGGTAATTTCCATTCCTATGTCGATACGATATATCCTGAAATAAAAGATTCCACAGACTCTGACATATCTGTTTGATACTTGGATATTTTACTTGAAAAAGACGTTAATGGTAACCTAACAACCCAGCTCTATGATAAACGTGACTTTAACTTTTCTATCCTCAACTTCACTTATTTATGCTGCAATATATCTTCACCACCAGTACACGGAGTTTTATTATCTCAGTTGATTCGATACGCAACGGCATGCTCTACGTATACACAATTTTTTTTATACAAGATAAATTATTGACAAACAAGATGATGAAACAAGAATATCACAGTCTCGTTTAAAGTCACCATTCTGTAAATTCTATTGTCGAGATAATGACCTTGTCAGCATATACAATTTATCATTGAGTCAAATGCTGACTGACAGTAATTGTTAGGCCATCATTTTTATCCTTTAACCACCCCTTGCATTGACCTAATAAAGGTAACCCAGTAAACAAAAGCTTTATCCGGTCAATGTCCTAATAAAGCCTCGTTCATGTATTCCGACGTTCTACAAGAATTTTGACGTCACGTATATTGCAATATTTACGCTATGGCGTCTTAGTTTCCACTGCAGAGATGTGTCTAAATCGGGTTGAAAATAGTTCATTATGGGGGTCAAATGCAAATATATTTTGCAGGATGAACAAAATACACGGTCACTGTCTTGAAATATAAGCGATCTTTGGGCTCCGGTCGAAAACGAAAACGTTTTCTTTTGCTCGCCCAAATATCGCTTAGATTTCAAGACAGTAACCATATTTATTTTACATTTACACTGAATTGACGATGGATTTTCCCCTTATTTCCCGATCATGACAAGGAGCACATTGCGGGTGTGACCGGTCGGCTGGGGATGCTCACTCCTCCATGGCACCTGATCCCGCCTCTGATGTTTCGGAGGTCTTTGTTTTCTCTATTCCTTTTTTGTATTGCTTTATGGACTTTGATATTGAATACTTTTCGCTATCTCCATTATCCTTTATTGATATATTTGTTATGTACTTGCTTATGTAGACTCTTGGAAGGGAGTGAGTGGTTGTTGCAATTGTTCCTCTTTGGTATTCCTGATATTAACTTGTCAAGATCTTGATTATGTTCATAGATGGGAAATAAATAACATTAAACTGCTGAGTTTATTTCGGATTTCCTTCTGGACATCGATAGCTTATTTCTTATTGGCAAGCGACAAATATCCACAAGTTTTGAGAGGTTAACAGTAATTTAGAAAATGTGTTTTAGAAAAAAATCAAAATCGCTTCCTTTAATTTGTTTTTGTCAAAGCCTACGTTTATTTATGAAAAAATGTTTCAAGTGAATGTAACATGTTCTTAATTGTATTTTTGGAAAAATAAAACTACGAATAATAAACGAATAGTGCATTAAGCCTCGAAAATGTCATGGTATAGTCAGGTAACGCAAGAAGTATGCATCAACTATTGACCCGTCAAGCCCCCCAAGATCGTGTAGACGTAATTTTAAATCAAACTAAGAGATTGCTCAACAGCACTTAAAAGCGATTTATTGCATTAATTGTACAGGTATGCTATTGAACACTGTTTTGAATTAAATCAACAAAAATTAGATAAAGTAGATAAATAATTTTTCTAATTTGCAAATGAATCATTCATTATGGTTTGATGCACGTATTATTCCATATCCAAGAATGAATGTCAGAAATAGTTCCAGTCCGTCCAGTATCTTGTAGTCTGGCACACATTGGACATAAAACTCCCTCCCAGCTAAATCCTTCACCCTGATATTTGTCCTTTCCTCGTAGATATTGGGAGTAAAGTGTTTCGTTTGATCCAATTCGGTGGAGGTCCTTCGCTAATTCTGATGGCGAAGAATAATCTAGAATGTTTATGTATGTCCCTTTTGGGATATACTCATGAACATTCTGAGGTCCATTAACAATAGGTATCATTGTCAGGTTATGATTGAAAAAGTTGAACAACTTTTCAGTTGTATAATCTTTACATACTGAGTTCTCAACAGCAAGGTAGAACTTGTATTCTTCCGCGAATTTTTTGTGACAATCTGTTACTCCGCCCGATCTTCTGCCACATTTGAGCTTCCCGCATCTTCCATATACATCAACATTAATATATTCCTGAAGTTTTTTGATGTAGACTTCCCGCTTTGAAGACGTTTTACAATTACTGACTGCCCAGGCAACAGTTTTCTTCTTTTTTCGAAATATTTCTGAGTAATTTCGTATTAGAGGAATCTGTCTTTTACTTATTTTTCCATACAAGATATATGGACCGTGCGGGAAGCTTAAATGTGGCAGAAGATCGGGCGGAGTGGCCGATTGTCACAAAAAATTCGCGGAAGAATACAAGTTCTACCTTGCTGTTGAGAACTCAGTATGTAAAGATTATACAACTGAAAAGTTGTTCAACTTTTTCTTTTATAACCTGAAAATGATACCCATTGTTAATGGACCTCAAAATGTTCATGAGTATATTCCAGATGGAACATATATAAACATTCTTGATTATTCTTCGCTTTCAGAATTAGCGAAGGACCTCCACCGGATTGAGTCAAACGAAACGCTTTACTCTCAATATCTACGAGAAAAGGACAAATATCAGGGTGACAGGTTTTCCTGGGAGGGAGTTTTATGTCCAATGTGTGCTAGACTACAAGAAAGTAGACAGACTGCACCTATTTCTGATATTCATTCTTGGATATGGAATAATACGTGCATCAAACCGTCATGAAAGATTCATTTGGCAATTAGAAAATTTATTTATCTACTTTTTTACTGATATATGTGGATTTATTTCTAAACAGTGTTCAATATCATTACTGTACATAAAATAATTCAATAAATCGCTTTTAAGTGTTGATTGAGGAATCTCTAAATTTGGTTGAATATTACGTCTACCAGATCTATACGGACTTGACCGGTCCACAGAGGATGTATATTCCTGTGAGGCATCTGATCCTACTTCCGTAATTTACGGGGGTTCATGCGCTGTTTAAAGATTTGTTTTTTTCGTGGTTATTTGGTTGTTTTTCCAAAGCCTTAATTGAATTGATTTTTTTTAAATAAATAAAGTTAGACTTTCACAATAACAAAACTACTTTTATCACTTTTTATCGTTTTCCCCGCGGTGTCTATATATTCTGCAAGTAATACTACTAGATTATTTGTTCATTTGTAAGCTTTACATATGTCTATATTGCCTTCTTATGCAAGAAATGATTACGTACAGTATTCAAACTCAACAGTTTATTGAAACAAATAAAAGGTCAGGGACAGGGCAAACAGGGACCGTTATAAATATCAGGTGGGATCAGATGCCATGGAGAAGTAAGCACCCCCTTCCGACCTGTCACACCAGCATGGGCTTCTTGTCATGGTTGTAAAATAATAGAAAAATTCAGTTCAGTGACTAAGGAGTATCGCATCAATAAGAATGAAAAACATACATCAGAGTTAATGATTGATTGAATTTGCCTACAAGGTTTTCATCAACTTGTTTGTTGATAATTTACCTCATTTTAGAAATTCTTTGTTTGTAGAAAATGCTTTTGCTTCTCCAATCAAATGAGAGATATAACCAAATATGCAAATGTTTAAGGTTTATTTCTACATAAGTACGGGATGTCATCACGTTCATCATAAAGCTTGGTTTTTAGATTACCATTACCGTCTACCTTAAAAAAATATATGTCGCATGATATCCTACCAAAAGTTTGCTATAATTATACGAGGGACAGTTCAAAAGTTCTGAGAACTATTTAATAAAAAATTAACCGTTTGACGGAAATTATTGAGTTTGATATCATAGGAAAGATAAGAAAAATATGCACATATTGTGACGTCACTTTATAATTTTTATGACGTGATATCTCCGAAAATGACGTCATACTTCAGCATGCTTACGATACTGGCCATAAAAATGACGTAACAAAAGACACAATTTGATCAAATGGCCAGTTATCATCCTCTCAGCCATCAATTAGCAACACTCTTTCTATGCATGAAACATCAACCAGTAATCCCTCAAAGGCCAAACCAAAGACACCTACTGAGTCAACCATTACCAAACCTCCCAAGGAAGTTTCAAACTCTTCGATAAATCCCAAATCAGCAACATCAGTTAGCAACACTCTTTCTTTGCATGAAACATCATCAACCAGTAATGCCTCAAAGGCCCAACCAAGCTTTAGGGAGTCAACCATTACCAAACTTCCCAAGAAAATTTCTAACTCTGAGTCAAATCCCAAATCATCATGGACTGAAAGTGAAGAAAGGCTTCTCATCGATGAGAGGCATATCCGATCTGCTGAATTTTTTAAGACAAGGAATCATAGTTCCCTGTGGGAAGAAATTGCCCAGAAACTGCTTCAAGTATTAAACACTAAGATCACTGGAAACCAAGCAATGTATAAGTATAACTCTCTGAAGAAAAAGTGAAAGGAATTCATTGATGCACCGTCAGGCTCAGCTGCGAAGAAATTCATACACAAAGATTCATTTGATAATGAATATGGTACCAAGGCAAGCACCAGACCAGCATTTGTGTTGGGCACAGATGATGAGCCTAACTCAAGCTCAATTTCAAAGCAAGGTGAAAAGAAGTTGGATCCTGAATTAGGCTCTTCCTCCGTGTCCAACACAAAATTCAACTCAAAATGCAGGAAAATAAAGTATGACTTACACACTCTTATTCAAAGACAACATGAAGAATTTCTTACAAAGACCACGAAAATGCGTGAAAAAAATCTAGATAGATTTGATAAATTTCTCAAATTGATGGAACAGAGTATTCAGGGGAAAAAAAGATGATAAATAAGAAACTTGCCTCGTGAACCATTCAAATACTAATATGCCACTGTAGGATCCAACATGTTAAGTGATATTTTTCATTTTTGTATATTTTTGCTACTGACTGAGTGGACACTATAGCCTTTTTGAGAACAATATGAATAGGTATAATTTACTTAGCTGAAAAAATGTGGCCTTTAGATGTTGTGTTCACCTTCAATACCATAGAAGTGGGTTTTTTAAAAATTGTTATTACTTTTTTACTCAGGGTTGAATATCTTGTTTATACTCTCAATACCACAGATAGTGGTTAATCAGCATCTTTGAACATGAAAGTGTTTCAATTTGTTGTACATGTAATTGTTAACCATTTTTTGTTACTGTTATAATCGAATCAACTGGGACATAAAAACTCCATATATAGGTAATAAAAGTATATTGCAATATAACTAAGGGAAGCTGACGAGAAGAAAAGAAAAGTTAAAGTCATCACGTTTATTATAGAGCTTGGTTGTTAGATTATCATTAACGTCTTTTTCAAATTAAATATCAAAATATGAAACAGATGTATCAGGATCTGTTGTATTTTTTATCTCAGGCTCACCAGGATATATCGTTTCTACATAGGAATGGAAATTACCATTGTTAATTGACAATACATCGTGGATATATCTAATTGTCGAGTTGAAGGCCACAGTAGGTGTGTTCTTCTTTTCACTGATAAGATTTTCCACAAATTCTGCTTCATATGAATACAAAAATAGGTCTGCTAATAAAGGGGCGAAATTTGCACCCATGGGAATTCCAATAGATTGTTAGATGACTGGAAGACCTAGTCTCCAAAAGCAACAAAGATATTGTCAATTAGAAACTCAAGCATCTTTTTGATGTCATATTCAGAGTACTTGTATGTACAATCAGAATGTTCTTTTAAAAAAATAATTTTGCAAAGGACCAATGACAAAGTAAGTAAATTCATGAGTTCCACTTTTATTGAAAAAGCAGCTGTCAGTGATATTAAAAAGCCTGAACTTTAGTTATCGGGAGGAATAGTTGTGCATAAATTTGAAAAGTCGTACATTTTTAAAGCTGTTGGTTTTGGTAAATTCTTGTGATTTCAGATTGTCTATAAGTTTCTTGCAATTTTTAAGTATCCTCTTCTAATTTTTACCACTTTTTGAATATATTGTTCCACAGTATTCTTGAAGTCTCTTCTTCACTACTATTGATATCTTAATGAGGAGTAAAAAAGAGGCTTGGTTGAACATTTACTGGATAAAAGTGATTTCAATTTAATTAAGGGTTTGGAAAAATAACTACGAATAAAATAAATCTTTAAACAGCGCACGGACCCCCGGAAATTACGGAAGTAGGATCAGATTCCTCACAGGAATGAACATCCTCTGTCGACCGGTCAAGTCCGTATAGATCTGGTAGACGTAATATTTAACCAAACTTAGAAATTCCTCCATCAACACTTCAAAGCGATTTATTGAATTATTATATGTACAGTTATGATATTGAACACTCTTTAGAAATAAATTAATTAAATCCACATATATCAGAAAAAAAGTAGATAAATAAATTTTCTAATTGGCAAACGAATCTTTCATGACGGTTTGATGCACGTATTGTTCCATATCCAAGAATGAATATCAGAAATAGATGCAGTCTGTCTACTATCTTGTAGTCTATCACACATTGGACATAAAACTCCCTCCCAGGAAAACCTGTCACCCTGATACTTGTCCTTTTCGTGTAGATATTGAGAGTAAAGTGTTTCGTTTGATCCAATCCGGCAGAGGTCCTTCGCTAATTCTGAAGGCGAAGAATAATCAAGAATGTTTATATATGTTCCATCTGGGATATACTCATGAACATTTTGAGGTCCATTAACAATGGGTATCATTGCCAGATTATGATTGAAAAAGTTGAACAACTTTTCAGTTGTATAATCTTTACATACTGAGAACACCATGTTATATGTTCAGCGTTAAGGATGCTGGCTGATATTCGGTGTGGGCTCATAAATAATAGAACGCCATTTGTAATTGGTACAGAACTGTATTGTGCATGCTCAGTTAATTAATGCATCGTACACAAATCAATTCTTAATAAACATAATAACATAACAAATTTAGCCCTATTAAACATGGTAGTCATGTTGAAGTTTGTAAGAGACCTTCATAAAAATGACTGACTGTGTAAAAATGACCATGCATGTCAACGCAGTTATGGAATAGCACATAAGGGAAAAAGATGCTTACTGATTTCAATATACCTATAATTAAATTAGTGTAAATTTGTTTTAACGTTTTTTTAACTTGATTGCTATAGTAGCTTTGAATGTGATTGTAGATTTTCAGCATGCATAAATTACGTAACAATTGCTCTCATTTACAAATTGCATGGAGTTTCCGGAAAGTGGAGGAGTTAGGGTATAGCGACGGATTTAGAGGGTTTGGCATTACACAGTTATGCAAATATAGAAATGCGAACAAAAGTATCTTTGCCATACATATATGAATGTATGAAAAAGAAATACTGCATTGAGTATATAAGCGAATTATGACGTTATCAGCACCTTCATGGCGTCAAGTCATGTGATCAAAACATCGCGACGCCCATAAATAAGGTCAGAGAATAGATTATAGGACACACGATACAATTCAACCTTCCATGCGGTTTGTTAACAACATACAACAGAAATAGTCAAATGCACCCAATACTCAGAACATATTGCTAAGTGCGATAAGCATGATAAAGAAAAGAAATTAAGATTTTACAGTTTACCAAATAGAATCAAAGTCAAAACTACCCGTTTAACCAAGAGGACTATAATTATATAAGAATGTTTAATCCAAAACTTAGTCGTAAAGAAAAGATTAATATGTATACTTATTACATTTTTAACTGTGAAATACTGTAATTTATTTATGTCACACTGTGAAGGAATATTAAAATGTCGTTTCAAAGTGTGACAAGTATCAGAAGGCTGTAAAACCCTAGATTTCCAATCTCATATTGGAGACTGTAGTAAAATAACTTATCCCTTTGCTTGTTATTAGAGAGAGGGGGAGAAAGAGAGACAGACAGTCAAACAGACAGAGTATGTTAACTATTTTGACAGGTATAAAACTGCAAAAGCATTGTGACGTCACGTATACTGCAATGTTTACGCCATGGCGTCATAGTTTCAACTGCAGAGATGTGCCTAAATCTGTCGGAATTAGCTTGTTTTGGACGCTCAAATGCGAAATTTTGTTGCAGGATAAACAAAATACATGATAACTGTCTTGAAGCCTCGCCCTCTATCACGTTTTCTTACCCTCGCCCAAATATCGCTTATATTTCAAGACAGTAACCATGTATTTTATATTTATAAGTGTATATTTTAGTCTTTGGCCATAACGCTATGGGCAGAGACTAAATTATACACCATAACGCTGTATAGTTCTGCATCTAATTTAGACTCATCTACTATTTGATATAAGATAAAATAAATGCCGCATTTATTTTAATTCATATTGCCTAGCTGTATTGTAGATTTTTAATTAATTCAAGAAATCAAAGCCTTAGATGAAGATAATAATTAAATATTTATTTTTATGTATTTCCTCTATCAGGAAAACGAACGCGATTTTTGTTTATCAATACTACGTCGTCTTTCAAGTTTCAAGCCTTTCAGGGTGTTTGGAAAAATGGGCAGGCGGGTTGGGTAGTGGTGGGATTATTGCTAATTATAACTTTGTTTATATGTCCTCAACCCCGTCAACAGAGTAGACAATACAAAAATATAAATATTCCTGATGTATGTATTCTATTTAATATTTAAGAAGCCATAATATAAATTGAAGTATATCTTGCTGATCAAAAAAATATCCAATGATTATTTAAATTTCCTTCTAATATATATAACACTCTTTCTTGCATTGTAATTTAATTAAATGACTCATTTGTTATAAATATATTAAACGATTTCTTGATCGTAAAATCATAATAAAGGGGAGTAATCAAATCTTGAACCCGCTTTTGATTGGTTAATCTTGATCTTGAATCTCGAAACTCGAATTTCGAATCTCGTACTTCGAACCTTGAATCTCGAATGAGCCTTCTGGGCGCATTTGATTGGTTAATCTTGATCTTGAATCTCGAAACTCGAATTTCGAATCTCGTATTTTGAATCTCGTATTTCGAATCTTGAATCTCGAATGAGCCTTCTGGGCTTTCGTAGAAGTATTATAGTTATTTGAACAACACAGACTTACAGAGCACCCTTTGTAGATTAGTAATCCCATATAGTAAACATACAAATGTTATAATAAAATGGAAGACAAGTAGCATCTATACAACCAATGTACAATGTAACGAGAGACTCGTTGCAACATGAATATAGAGCTATTCAGACTGTTAAGTGGTTACAAGTACACATTCATGCAAAATACTGGTTTATTCACCTTTATTAGATCGCTTCGTGATAGACCCATTAAGTAACTATAATATTTAGGGAACAGACTTGGGAAATATTCACTACTTCGCTTCTAGAAAAACAAATATATAATAAAAAGGATTTTCAATGCAAGTACAATGGTTTTGTTAATCCAAAATCATAATGTAAATATAAAATATTGACATATTTCTGTGCAAATAGATATTTTACCAAATATTTGTGATTTCTACGTATTAAAAAATAAACTCTTTCTCTCCTCTCTCTACGCACACTTTTCATCTATCCGACCTACGATTTGTGCAAACATAAAAATACGAACATGTTTGATATTTGCATGAAATGGGATAAACACCACGAAAAGGTTTCAAAGTAGGCAATAGGACACTAAAGCGGAAAATTTCTGTTCTTACTACTCAGGATGCAATTATAAAAAATTATTCCAATTTGAAATAACCATTTTAATAAAAAATAAAATCAGAAAAGTGAATCAGAGTTGGGAAGTTTGGATTCCGCTTTTTACAAGGCATGGACAAGAGGAAATATATTTTGCATTCTCTTATCCTGTTTTCGGCAAATTGATTAGCTTAAATGAATTCATGATTTCCGAAAACTATCAGCTGAGAATTAAAGAAACATTTCGCCCTATAGTTAAGAACAGTTGTTTGTCTCTTGAGCGACATTTGGGACCGAAAAACAACGTTAACGGTAAAATTTATTATCAAAGCCTTCCGTTATTGGATACTTCTTAACCTCATCAGACAAATCAATAGCTTTTAACCCTTAGATTTTTCAAAATACTTAAGAAATAGAATAAGCCGCACTGGGAATACAAAACATTTATTGTAAGCCACGAATCTGCAGCTTTTTAGGGGAAACTGATCTAGATGTCCCCACCAGTATACTTTTGATCCTAGTCTCACTTTTCCACTGTATATTCCCTTGGAAAAAGTGAGACTCAATTCAAAAGTGAGCTCGTCTTAGTTTTTATGGCCCAAGGCCTGCCAGGGTCATATTTAATGCTGTAATGTGCCAAACCCTATTTTTATGTTATGCAGTAACATCAGTAAGACTCCTACAACTTTATTTAGGTTAAATTGTTTTATCGATTAATCGTCACAGGAAACAGTAATGCAATACTACGGAATCTCTTGGGATTTGGATCCTTAACGAGAGGTTCCTATAAAGTTTTTGAAATTTTTTTTGGTTGGGGGATAAAAATATTCCAAATAAATCAAACATAAACATTAGGACCCAGTCTATTTAATTACTTCTTTTTTATATATTTTTAATTACTAAAAAAAAAAACTGAAAATTTCCGGAAAATTAGTGAACATTTTTACAACTTTGTTACTATGAAAACACCGGTTA
>PRKT01000247.1:383180-415450 GCA_003671525.1 Saccostrea glomerata | reverse complement strand
AAATTTTTACATTTAATTTTACAAATATTTATGAGTTCAAGTCTTTGTACATTAAGATGAGGACATACAAGGAGAAAATGAATTTCATCCTGAATCTCGTTGTGATGACAAAGTGAACAAATTCGTTCCTCTCTAGGTATTTTTTGGTAACGTCCAATTTCAATTTTAAGCCTGTGGGCCGATATTCTTAACTTTGTTAAAACTGATCTATGTTGATTGTTTGTAAGAATATCTAGATAAGGTTCAAAACAAAATTTAGTCTTTATGCTGGTAAAGGTAGACAATTTGCCATCTTTATGTAAATTCCTGTCTTTTTCCCATGTTAATTTATAGAAATTCAGTAATATTCTATTCAAATTGATTTTAAATTGTGGGGTTGACATAACTAGGAAATCACTAATTTTAATATCAATATGGTTAAGTAAGAAGTTAACACAAGAATGCCATGAAGTAAAACCATTTTGGTGTAGTGTTTTAGAGCAGTTAAAAGCCTCACTAAGCAAGAGAAATTCACCATCTAGATTCTCTAATCTATGCCAGTATAATAACATATTTTTAATGACATCAAAATGCAAATTCAAACGTCCTAGCTCAGATCTTACAGCAAAATGCTTTTACCATGAACCATTAGTAAATGTTTATAAAATTTAAGATTTAGAATTTCGCCTTCTAAGCTTTGGTATTAACTAAACACATAAAACTATGTTTGAAACATCAACAAGAGGCAGAAAGAGTCGGTACTAGAGGATATACAGAGTTCCACTTCTGCCTTATGTATAATAAACACACATATAATCTATGGAGAAAAGTATGTATAATATAAATAAAATGGACGTTGAAACATGTGTATCATAAGATAGAATTTGAGACAATTCAGTTAAAGTTTTATGAGCTGCATCTTTGAGAATTTTATTTTTCTGGTAAAATGTGTCATTATGATTAATATGTATTAAATTTAAACATTTTTGATCAATAAGACCAAAATAAAGTTTAAAAATATTTCAGAAAAAAATATTTCTGTACAATCGAATATACAGTATTACATAAGAAATAATTATTTTACAGGACTACAAAAATGCAATTTTGCTTCAATCAAAGCTTATAAAAAGTTCTTCCATCGCATAAATGAACAACAGAAGTTGATAAATGTTCTATTTTTCTGTCATTGAAATAGTATATTACAAATTTGCAACAAAATTTTCTGATGTCAAACATGCAGCTCATATTGCTTTAAAAAGCATGGCCTGATGATTTCTTTTAAATACAGACCTATAATGATCATGATCATTTGATTGCATAAATGCAGAAGTTTTTGTATCTTACGTTTTTATAATGACCTGATTTGAAAAAGAACCTATATTAGCCACACATTGAACGGTGACTGACAATATCATACAGCCTGTTATGCCAACATTTTTAATGCTGATTACTCTATAGATTAATGGTAATCCGTTTTATTTGAAAAATAACAGCGGCTCAAGGCAATCGGGACAGATCCACAGGGGGGAACGATCTCTCTTCTAAAGCACCCTATCCCATCCCTGATTGATTCTATTCCTATCGCTTTGCTCTGTAACATTTAATAGTCCTTAAAGCATGATTACTGTTTGTAACATTGACACTTGATAAGGGAAACTATCCAAAGAGCTTGGTTCATTTTGTGCTGAAAATGGCCCTATTAATATACTTATTTACTGGCTAACCCCCCATGTTCCGTTTCAAACATCAAAATAAAGTAGAGTCTTAAAATTTTTATTTTCAATTTTTTTATGTTTGCTAAAGTCCAGGTATTAAATGTTGCCTTACAAAAAAGGGTTAATTTTTGTACTTTAAGCCGCATGACAGCTTTATGAAATTGCGATCTTTTTGAAGTTTAAAGAAAATTGGGGGTTAATTTGCGTTACAACTATATGAAATTGCAATGTTCTTGAATTTTACAGAAAATGTGATAATTTTTGTATTTTCAGCAAAGAAAAAAAGCTATGAGCGTACTCCTTGATCCAAAAACTAAAACATATTTTTAATCCTTATAAATTGCATATTTTAGAGCAGACTTTGTGCTCTATATACATTTTGTAAATTACTGAAAATCACTCAATTTCGGCCGTTTTTTTGCAGTTTTTCGTGATATAACGAAATTCAGAGGTCTCAATGCCTGGCTTGCAAAACAATTCCGTCATTTTGAATAGGTTTGCAGTCAACAATGGTCTAAATTATATTTAATCTTCAACAAACACTTAACCATTTCACTTTCAGAAATCCATGGGGCTAAAAAGGCCCTAGATGAACCTTGTTATTTTTAAAACCGAGCAATGTATTGTATGTAATAAGGGACGATCACTGTGGTCTGATGCAGGTATTATTCCATATCCAAGAATGAATATCAGGAATTGGCGGATCCTGTTTCTTTTCGTGCAACTTAGCACACATTAAACATAAAGCCTTCCCCCAGTTAAATCTGATGCCCCGGTACTTGTCTTTTTCTAGTAGATACTGAGAATATAGAGTTTCGTTTGACCCAATCCGGTGGAGTTCCTTCGCTAATTCTGAAGGCGAAGAATAATCTAGAGTGTTTATGTATGTTCCTTTGGGAATATATTCATGAACGTTTTGAGGTCCATTGACGATAGGTATCATGGTAAGATTATGAAAGAAAAAGTTGAATAATTTTTCCGATGTGTAATCTTTGCATATTGAGTTCTCAACCGCAAGGTAGAACTTATATTCCTCCGCGAACCTCATGTGGCACTCTGTTATTAGACCTGTTGGCCTACCACATTTTAGCTCTCCACATTTTCCATAGATATCAACATCAATATATTTCTGAAGCTTTTGTATGTAGTCTTCCCGTTTTGAAGGCGTTTTACAATGACTAACTGCCCATGCAATGGCTTTTTTCTTTTTTCGAAATATTTCTGAGTAGTTTCTAAGAAGAGGAATTTCTCTTTTACCAACTTTTCCATAAAAAACATTGATATCCGAATCCCTTCGATATGTCATTGTCCAGTTGAATTTATCCTTCCATTGTTGAGGTACAGAATATCGAAATGGAGGCTCGATTGAAAAAAAAGACAAAATTTGTCCTTCTTTCTTTATCGGCACCTGTGCAGGTAGATCCTGACCAAAGAAAATAATGCTCTTTGAAGTATCGTAGTACTTGTTTTTAGTGTACACAAAACATTCATGTTTTAACTGTGGACAAGTAGTGGAATTCAAAGTTCTATATATATGTTCATTTTTTATCCAAGGCGCTTTGTTATGAAACGTAATGTTGTACCTAGGTTTGCCTTTATCTGTTGTTTTAGCATTCAGTTTGGTCCACACTTCCTTCATCATTTTAATCGCATTACTTTCTCGAAAATTGAAAGTTACTTCTTGGTAATACCGGATGTTGTAATATGCATAGAAAAGAAGGAGACACAAAGGTAAACCTAGTATTACTCCCCGACTCCTAGCATTACGATCTTTTTGTCCCATCTCTGTTTTTCACTCACAACTGTGGCTACATAAACTAAGAAGAAAAAAAAACAGCTCACCAGTAAATATAACCTAGTGAAGAGAAACATCTCTTTTTCATTCAGTAAAACTATATATCAAAATAAATACACTGAAATTTTAGCAATCCTAAGTTAAAATAATAAGCATTTCACGTCAACTTAATATCTTAAAATTAATTATTTTTGTCCCCCCGATTTCGCAAAATCTCATTCGTCTGTCCGTCAGTCTGTCTGTCTAGCTGTCCGTCTGTCCATCCGTCACAAAAACTTTAATCCTGCTGATAACTTTTGATGAAGATGAGCGTTGATTTTCATATTTCACATTTGTACATGTATTCCTTCTGACAAGACCTTTCTTTGGGTACCACCAAATTTGACTCTTTGATCTTGGAGTTTGACCCACTTTTACACAAAAATTCCGAACTTTTACTTTGGCCATAACTTTTGAATGATAAATACTAGGACTTTCATATTTCACATGTATTTGTTGTGGCAAAGTCTTTTATAGGACACCAACAAACTTGACCTATTGACCTTTACCTTGAGCTTGGAGATTTCTGTACTTGTGAAAAAACTTAAATCTTGGCCATAACTTTTGAACGGTAAGGGATGGGGCTTTCATGCTTCACAAATGTAATTCTTGCGAGAAGACCTTTCATAGGATACAAAGAAATTTGACCCTTTGACCTTGACCTTGGAGTCTAACTTACTTTTAAAAAGCAAACCTTGACCATAACTTTTAAAGGCTTAGGGATAAGGCTTTCATGTTTCACATTTTTAATCCTTGTGACAAGACCTCTCATTGGATGTCAAGAATTACCCTGACTGTGGAGTTTGACCTACTTTTAATAAAAAATTTTTAGGTAATAATATTTTATTCAGTTTGCATTTAAGAAAAGTTTAATCTTCGCTATGTTGCCATACAGGGTCATCAGTGTTTCACAAACACATCTTAATTGTTCCTTAGCTTGAGAAGAGATATGGCTTTCACATTTGACATGTGCATTACCTGTGACAATATGTTTCCAAGCATGCTATGATTTGTGACCCATTGACCTTGACCTTCACGACTGACCTTATATTTTTATCAAATAATTAACAAATAAAAGTAAAAGGACCCAAATACTATCTAACCGTTTATTTATTGACTTGGCCTATCAAAAGTTTGCTTTGTTCACAATTATATTTCAATTAATGTGGCACACAACCTCAACACCTTCTGACACAAAAGTCTTTATAATTAAAGTTTTGTTTAAGGATTATTCATTATTAAAAAAAGATTATACCTGAGTTACTTTTTACTATAGGAAGTATTCAGAATATATTTGCTTATATGCCTTATATATTTAGGTGTAAGAGATTTAAAAGACCAGATCTTTCTTTCCTCATCACAATTGCACAACTTTAAATAGAAATGATAAACTGCTCTTGAAAACTAGCAGGGACTATATTTTTGCTAAAGGTACGTAAATCGTGGCTAAGGAATAAAGGAATGCAACTTATAATTTACAGACAATGAAGATGGGCGTATTTGGCGGGTGATCTGCAGGAATCATTCTACGAAACATATGGTTTAAATGACCATGATTTGGTTGGCTGACCTTAGCTGGTTAGATTTTTAAAAGAGTCAAGATTTTCTTTTTCATTTAGATTGAAATACCTTGTGAGATTGTAACATTTACGACCGTTTTTCTTGGGAGGTACAATAACACAGTAGTGCATCACAAACAAGATGTGTTTCTGAAACACTGATGCCCCCGTATGGCAACATACCGAACGTGAAACTTCTTAAATGCAAATTGAATAATATATTAGTACCAAAATTAGGGTATTCTCACTGGAAATATAATTGTGAAATATGAAAGTAGGCCACGGTTAAAGTTTGTTTAATAAGTACGGAAATCTCCAAGGTAAATGAAATGTCAAAAGTTCAAGGTAATTGGTATCCAATGAAAAGTCTTTCCACAAATAATACATATGTAAAGAATGGATGCCCTAGCCCTAGTCGCTCAAAAGTTATGGCCAAGGATAAAGATTTTGAAAAGTAGGTAAAACTCAAAGGCCAAGGTCAAAGGGTCAACGTTCTTGATATCCAATGAAAGGTCTTTTCATAAGGATTACAAATGTGAAGTATGAGAGAACTAGCCCTTAGCGTTCAAAAGTTATGGCCAAGTTTAAGTTTTTTTTATAAGTATGGAAATTTTTAAGGTCAAGGTCAAAAAGTTAAGATAATTGGTCATTTAAAAAGCAGGTCAAACTCCAAGGTTAAAGTTCTTGATATCAAATAAAACTATTATAAAAGGTCTTCTCTAAAGAATTAGATATGTTAAGTAGGAAAGCACTAGCTCTCACCTTTCAAAAGTAATGGCCAAGTTTCTTCGTAAGTACAGAAATTTCCAAGGTCACGGTAAAAAGGTCAAGGATGTTGGTATCCAATGAAAGGTGTTTTCCACATAAAAACATACATGCAGTATAATTGTCCTGGTATCTACTGTTCAAAAGATATGGCCATAACAAAAGTTTGGCAATTTTCTGTAAAAGTGGGTCAACCTCCAAGGTCAAAAGGTCAAATTTGGTGGTACCCAAAGAAAGATCTTTTCACAAGGAATATACATGTAAAATATGAAAAGCATAGCTCTACTAAATCAAAAGTAATGGGCAGATTAATATTTTTGCTGAAAAACAGACAAATAAACTGAGAAACAGACAGTCGAGTGGACACGACAAACACAATATACCCCCGAAATTTTGTTTACGGGGGCATTAAAATAACGCCCCAAGCGATACTCGAACCAAAAAATTCACTTCTAGTGCACTTAACAGGTAGAACTCTTACTTACAAAATTCTGCACATACAGTTGATTTTAAAATGATAAAGAAACACCACATTTACACAGTTGGAATTTTTTTTTTTTTTTTTTTTGGAAAAAAGTTGATTTTATATGGTCTTTGAGTCTTCTGCCCATTTTTTGAAATCGTATTTTCGTTTCTTTCAATTAAAATACACACGAATAACCTTTCAAAATCGTGGAGATAAGACCCAGAGATAATTTTTTTAAGGAAAAAAACGTATTTAAAAATGTACCTTGTTGTAGAAAAAGTCTGATCTAGCCAATTTTCAAGTTTAATTTTTAGAAAATCAAAACTCAAAACTCTTTCTGGAAAATATTTTCCTTTCCCATTTCACAGGAACCCGAAAAACAAACAAATGTTAAAATTTCATATGACACGTCGATAAAATTTCAGTTTTCAAATATGCCCAGATTCCTACCAAATGCCAATCAAATGCGCCCTCGTTCTTTTTTGTTGTTTAAAGATGCAAATATAATTGATGCACTATAATTTGATTTCTGAAGTCACGGCGCTTAAAAGAATTCTTTTCTTTATTCGCTTTTCTGAATCAAAATATCCTTTTAGTGTTTAATTGTTGTAGCATATTAAAATATTCCAGTAAGTGATGCAAATTATTTCTTTTACGTAGTGTATAATTGGTCAATCGGAACACTGCACGGATATTCTATGTCGACCGTAATTTGATTTGCTAAGCAATATTCAAGAGCCGGTATAAAGAAGAATAATAGACCTGTGTATCATTTCCCAGGGGTGTTTGTTGACTTCTAAAATAAGCCCCAAGTTATTATTTCAAGTAGTATAAATGTCATACAAATGTAAGAGGGGTCATCAAAAAGTTCGCGAACTCTCTATATTTACAAAACTACAATTCAGATCAGAATGAAATTTGGCACATCTATAGTCATGCACATGTTCTATAAATAGCATATGAAAAGCTTTGATTGTTTTTTTTTTGCATCATTGGGACGTCACAATGTGAAATATGTAGGTAAATGGTTGCCACAGTCTTACTCGAGCAACGAACGGCTATAACTTTTAACGTTTAACTTGAGAATTCCTTTGAAGTATCTTATAATAATTTGTACAAGGTATATGACGACAGTAGACATTCCATACATTCAATAAAAAATTGGATTGAATGTTAAAGTGAAGAAAAGGAGATGATTAAAAATGACGTTAGTTTTGTAGCCCAGCGAAGGCAAGCTGGGGAAGAGATGTGTCGTTTGTTGGGCATTTTGTTTTGAAAGATCGCGAAGTTACAGCTAGAAAAATTGTTTTATGTCTTAACAATGATATTATTATTAAATCCCTAAACACCGTTTACTTTAGACTTTAAACATATTAAATATGATAAAAAGAAGGCACCGGCCCATACTCAATATCCATATTGGATAAATGACGTTCCTAAGACAGAGGACTCGGGGTCGTGATGGTCACCGTGCTATTTCTTGGGAAAAAATATCCTTATCCAACCATCTTTTTTCCGAGACTGTTCTTGTTATAAAAATCACTTGCATGGTAAGAAATATAAGACTAGGTAAAATATCTTAGCGTCTGTGAACAGAATGCCTCAAAACATGTCACGTGACCGCCGGGATCACTCATGGACAGAACTGCTGCAGATATGCATTAAAATCAGAGAGGGCTACTTAAAAAAAATAATGAACACTCAGTCTGAAACCTAGTTTTATTCATTTAGTTTTTTAGTTATTTAATTTGTTCGCGAACGTTTTGATCACCCCTTGTATAGTAACTTTTAAAAATATACTGAAAGGAAAAAGAAACGGATAAGAGGATAATATGCGAAACATTTTTGACTACGTGGCTGAAAATTATGAAAATTGGTCAGATGTGTATTTTGGTTACTTTGTACTAAAATCGCTGATCAAAACTACTCAACAACGAAATGTATGGCGTCACGTAGGGGGAGTGATAAAAAACCAAAAAATTATAAATGTTGATGATGACAGTTTTGTGATCACATCTTGTATTGCCAAACGATGCATTAGAGTAATAAACATTGATTTTGCATATTTGCAGAATGCATAAATTTCTTGGAATCATGGTATGGTTGACGGAAGTTACTTTCGGTCTAGTAATTGCATAAGTAAATAAAAAGGCAACAACATGCTGCTGTGCAGTTTGTTTTTAACTTTTCAACCAAAAAAACTCAAAGACAAGCCTGACATAATCTCTAAAAATAAAATGATTTTAAGTTTTTTCGGTTGTCATAGAGTAACTTAAAAGGTTTTCAACCAACCATGACTGTGACGTTGGCGCGTAACAACGTCACATCAAGATGGGGCTTTTCATTATGCTAGCTCGCTTATTTTGGATTCTGTAAATTCTATTCTAAACCGAAAATTCGTTGGATTCATTTGGTGGGAGGATTTGTTGGCTTTAGAATGTTATGTAGCTACTCTCAACCATTAAGACTACCGCCAGAAGGCTTGAATTATAATGATAAAGATAAATACTCTGTTGAACTCAATTAACAGGAAAATCAAGGCTGTTACCAATGTGCAAGGGAGAAGATGAGAATTTTTATACCCCCGCTTGAAAAGCGGGAGGGTATATAGTAATCGTTAATTCCATCCGTCTGTACGTCCGTCCGTCCGTCTGTTACGCTTTGGGGTACCCATCTCTTATCCACAACTCCTCTCATACCACTGAATGAAATTTGATGAAACTTTCACAGAATCTTTATTACATATTGCCATTGTGCACCTCCTATTTTACTTTTTTATCCGACATATATTTTGGATTTTCCAGAGCAAAACATGGACACTGCCATTTTTTTCATATGGGAGGCGGGGGGTATCATTTAGTGAACTCATCGCTCACAGTACCTCTAGTTATTCTAATTTTGGGGGTATCGACGACATATCAGTTTGAATAACTCAGGAATTATCAGTCAAAATCACACAAGATTTTGGTAACTTGTTGAATAAAGTTGAATTCAAACGTTTGATAACAATACTAGAAAACATATTGGAAATAATAGTTTTAATTTAATTCAAAAGTTTACTATGCGTTTCTTTTCCTTTCAGTATAGTATTTAAGAGGCCTCTTTGGTTATACAGCGTTCATTTCAGCTTTATTACCCACATAGAAATATGTCTGAATCTATTTTAGCTCACATGAGCCGAAGGCTCAATTAAGCTTTTCTGATCAAAATGTATCCGTTGTGTGTCGTCGTTGTCATTGCCGTTGTTCTTGTTGTCGTGGTTATCGTAAACATTTCACATTTTCATCTTCTCAAGAACCACTGGATTAATTTCAATCAAACTTGCCACAAAGTTTCCTCAGTTGAAGGGAAGACGAATATGGAAATAAAAAACAGCATTCGATATCAAAGTCCATAAAATGATACAAAATAAGAGCAGAGCAAACACGGACCTCTGAAACATCAGAGGTGGGATCAGGTGCCATGGAGGAATGAGCATCCCCTGCCGACCGGTCACACCCGCCGTGTACTCCTTGTCATGATCTGGAAATAACGGAAAAATCCGTCGTTAATTTAATGTATGAATAATGGACTTACAATTAGTATGAAAAACGTCAGTCGGCATTCGAGTTAATAATAAATTGTATATGCTGACAAGGTCATTGTATCGACCACAGAACTTACGAAGTAATGACTTTCAACGAGACTGCTGATTTTCTTGTTTCATCAACTTGCCTGTCAATAATTTACCTCGTTTTAGATATGCTTCATACGTAGAACATGCCCTTGCGTATCGAGTCAACTGAGATATATACACTCCGCATGCAGGTGTATGTAGGTATATCGCTGCATAAGTAAGGAAAGTTGAGGGTAGAAAAGTTAAAGTCAGCACATTTGTCATATAATATGGTTGTTAGATTACCATTAACGTCTTTTTCAAGTAAAATATCCAACGTTTTTTGTTTCTTTCCGAGAACCGAAGACATTATTTATTGAACAGCCCTCTTACAAACAATTAATGAATGTTTTTGTGTGAGTTAGAAGTGTTAAAAACACAGACTTTTCACGTAGGCATATTTCATGAAACGCGCTAGCAAGAAGATGTGACCTTGAGTCGATGTCATGCCATATTTTAAGTTATAAGCAATCGAATAGGGGGTATCATTTAACAACGTAGTGAAAACGAAAAAGGAATTTACGTGACCTTGATCGAACTTGTCCAAATAACCTTGCAAAAGCCACGACACGCTCTGGTTGTGAAGCTATGAATAATCCCCTGTGTGTATTATTGACTTGTGAGATTCACACATGTTTTCACAGTCCATACATCCAGCAAACATAAAAAAACAGCACCATATCCTTATCCATTTCACACTCTGCATGATATCAGTTATGTTAAACTAGATAAAATGCAAACGAATTTATAGTTTTTCATCCAAGCTCAACCAAATAATCTACCATAAAGGCCCCTGAGCTTGAATACTGTTCGTTATCTCCATATACAATGTAGTTTACAATAGATGTTTGAAAATAAAATACAGATAACTAATTATGCACAATTAATTTGGAAGATTCCGATTTGGATAAACAAAATATTCGTCCTGCAGATAAGAAAAGGATCAGGGTCCACGTCGCTCACCTGAGCATTGGCTGAAAAAAAAAAACAGTTTAGTTTTGAAAAGCTTAAACGCATAAGTTGCTCCAACCTACCCCTAAAAGGGAGAGAAAGAGTGATTTGAACAAAACTGAATCTACACTAACAAAGGATGCTTACAATTTTCTACTAACTGTGATTTTTTGTTATAGTTTTGAATTTTCACAATGTGAATCTTCCCTACCCCTGGGGTTCATGATTAGAATAAACCTGAATCTGCACTATCTGAGGATGCTTCCATATAAATAAGACCAAATATAACTTTGCTATTCTTGAGAAGATTTTTGTAAAATACTACTATGCAAAGCTTTGATCGCCAATTCTGCCCCCCCCCCCCTGGGGATCATGATTTGAACTTACTTGTAACTACATCCCCTGCAGATGCTTCCATATGAATATGACAAATCACGGCTTTGCAGTTGTGGAGAAGATTTTTCCTATATATTCCTATGGAAGAATTTGATCGTCCATTGTGGTCCCTACCTACCCCCAGGGGGTCATGATTTGTATTGACTTGAATCTTCACCACCGGAGGATGCTTTTATATAAATACGTCCAATCATGGCCTTGCTGTTCTTCAGAAGAACATTTTGGAAGACTCTCCTATGACATTGATCGTTCATTGTGGTCCCACCAGTACTTTACTCCCAGAGCTCATGAATTAAAGAAACATAGATTTACACTATATCTGATAATGATTCACATGAGTTTCAAATTTCCTGGCCCATTTGTTTTTGAGAAAATGATTTTTCAATGGTGTCATATTTTTTTTGTTAAATTCGTAATTATCTCCCCTTGGAGATGGATTCCGAAACTTCATAAGAATCCTTACCAACAAAGATACAGTTAATGTTTACCCGAGCCTCTTTCGTTGCTCCTCACTAAGATATTAATAGTAGTTAAGGAAAAACTTCCAGAGTACTGCGCAACAATATATTCAAGAAGTGGTGTGAATCAGATGTGGATACTCAAAAATTCCAAAGAACTTTTGGACAATTTGAAATCACAAGATTTTACCAAAATAAATAGCTTGAAAACTTAAGAGTTTTTAACTTTATATACAACCATTCTCCACGGTAATTAAAGTCCAGGCTTTTTGATGTCATTGACAGCTGCTTTTTCAATAAAAATGGAACTCGTAAATTTACTTACCTAGTCATTGGTCATTTAATTGCAAAATTGTTTTGTTAAAACAGATCCTGATTGCACACAAAAGTACTCTGAGGTTGACATCAAAAAGATGCTTGAGTTTCTGATTGACAATATCTATGTGGTTTTTGGAGACCAGGTCTTCCAACAAACTATTCGAATTCCCATAGGTACCAATTGCGCTCCATTATTAGCAGACCTATTTTTGTATTCATATGAAGCAGAATCTGTGCAAAATCAAATGCGTGAAAAAAGGAAAACACTTGCTGTGGCTTTCAACTCGACATTTAGATATATCGACGATGTATTATCAATTAACGATGGTAATTTCCACTCCTACGTCGATACGATATATCATTGAGAGCTTGAGATAAGAGATACCAAAAAGTCTGACACGTCTGTTTCACACTTGGATATTTTACTTGAAAAAGACGTTAATGGTAATGTAACCGTGTAGTTTGGGTCTAAAAGATGTGTCGTTGATCGGGCAAGAGGGAATGTTGGCGGGGGAGTGAGTGGCGTCGTTGGCCGGAAGTAGTAGAGCCGTATTCCAAGGACTCTTCCCGATAACACATATAAAAGTCCAAAGTAACGAGGAATATGGTTTAGCTTTTCTTCTTAAACACGGATTATAATGCGTTTTTAAAGTTTTTTGAAAAAAAATTTATTAGGACATTTACGGTAATTCGAATAGCGAACGGCAGACAGCCTGCGGTTCGCCATTCGAATAGCGAATAGCGAATAGCGAATAACCGTCCAACTTCTGATTGCCTTAATCCACTTGTTTATAATTGAGGAAATGTGCTGTGTAAAGTTGATATTGAATTAAGAATAAAGATCGATCGAAAGGTCAAATTTTGTGCATGCTTTTCATTTGATGTCGTTGAATATATATGAATTAATTAATTGTTCAAATGAAAGTATCTTTAAGACAAACAAGCTTATGTTGTTGGTCGTAAAAATTCTATATACCTGTATATTCTATATATACTGAAAGGAAAAAGAAACGCAGGGTAGCATAATATTCGATAAAAATGTAACCGTGTAGTTTGGGTCTAAAAGATGTGTCGTTGATCGGGCAAGAGGGAATGTTGGCGGGGGAGTGAGTGGCGTCGTTGGCCGGAAGTAGTAGAGCCGTATTCCAAGGACTCTTCCCGATAACACATATAAAAGTCCAAAGTAACGAGGAATATGGTTTACGAATTTATTAAAGGTTTGAACGATGGACAACAATTTTTACAATAAAGATAAAATGCGGGTACTCAGACGGAAGTGGCCGGTAATGCGTCTGGCCTCCGAACTGACACATACAATTCAGGCACTGGTATATATAATAGTTCTTTAACAAATAATTAGTTAATTGAGTAAATAATGACAGGTGTTGAGCAAACTACAGTGCGTGAAAATCTTTGATAAGATGGACATAAAAGAAGAATTAATTGAATAATTACATGAATGTTTTTATAACTAAAGGTATTAGAAAGTCTTGATGGTATTTGGCACTCTGTCCATTTGTAGTTCAAGATAATTGCCTTGTAGGTGTCACTATGCAATTAAAAGTAAATAATTGAGTAATCCGTAGTCTAAGAATAAAGATTTGAAATTAATATCTAGAAAAATAAATGATAAAATATGATATTAAATTGAAAACAGAAGTTAAAAAAAGTTTGCTTTAAAAAGGAGTCAAATTTGCAGTCTGTGTTTTTAACACTTCTAACTCACACAAAAACATTCATTAATTGTTTGTAAGAGGGCTGTTCAATAAATAATGTCTTCGGTTCTCGGAAAGAAACAAAAAAACGCTTTTCAAGGATTTAGTCTGTATTATTTCACTTAAATATTCTCTTTTCTTTAGGATTCTGATCCAATGTCTGGTTTTTTTAGAACTCAATTTTGAGTATGGCCCTCCGTCTATACTGGAATATGACGGATCCTATGATTTCCTGGACTTGTTTTTTTTTCTTTCTGAAAGTGTTTTTACATGTTTGGAAAATTAAACATGTCAAAGGGGGAAGGATCTGGAGAATATTGTTGGTTTGACTATACATTAACTTTCTGTTTATCCCCAAAACTCCTTTACTCCTTAGGGCGGGTGGGTTTGGATGCTGTCATGAAGACATTTAATGTAGTGGATTCCTGATTCTAGTTCCTTCCTCCCATAAACCTTTCGATTTTGTTGCAAAAATTTTGCTTTCTCTAGACTCCTCCAGAAATTGAACTTCCTCCCTGAATACGAATTTGATCAACAAGACCACTAATGTTTAAGAAAATGGCGTATAAATCTCGCTTTGAGCTTATGCAATTCTTTGCTCTTCTCAGACCTTTGCTGTTTTCGTCAAGTACATCTTATTGTAAATTTTGTTTTGAGGGTTTTAAGCAATATATCTAAGTTTCACAATCTGTTTGAATTTCAGACAAATGTTGATAACTATAATTTCTGTATTTTTACAATGATTGTTTAGATATTCCTACACGCTGTCGTTTTCACTCATGTTTCAAAAGATAGGGTGACCTTTGAGTAGTTGGCTTTTTTACTGTCAAACTTTTCTTTAAAACTGTTTAAAATACCCCAAAATGATGTCTATCAAATTTGTTATGTGTCTTAAAGTCAATAAAACATCTTCAGTGATTATTTGTTGAATCTTGGCAAACAGTACAGACGGTACCCATTTTTGAACCCTATTATATCATTTTTGTTCATTGAAATCCACCTGCTCATGTGTTTATAAAACAGACATTGGTCGCTGTAAATTTCAATTTCACATATTTGAGTAGATATTTCTTCAGAATTTTTACAGCAGCTATAATAAAGCGTTTAATTGCAGTCTAGTTTACTAATTCTTTACCATTCATTTTTCATGCAGTGTCTGAATAGCTCTTGTTTTCCAGCTTCTCATGAAAAAAACTATGAGAGAAAATCAAGCTTGACGTCACATGATGTCCATATTTTATGTCATATTCATGACATTATTTATTGAACAGCCCTCGTACACTGCACTGACTTGTACAATTATTGAAAGTTATTTTAGTATGTTACTCTCCTGCATTAGAGGTGCACAGTTACATTTTGTCGCTACCGAGTGCTATGTAGCATACGCCTGTCTACACAGGTGACGATTTATTACACGGAATAGTGATAAGTGAGTGGAACTATGTACAGTATAGAGACCCTTAGATATAGCAAGATACCATTAAATACGGCGGACAAGTTCTTTTTCCGAATGTTTTCAGCTGTAAACTACAACACTTATAACTTTTGTGAGTGTATCCTTTGACGTATACTAGTATTTTACTAAAGAGTCTAACAACCAAGCTTTATGATGAACGGTTTAACTTCAACTTTTCAATCGTAAACATCCCTTATATGTGTAGAAATATATCCTAATCACCTGAATAGTTCAGGTGCTTTGATAAACAAGAGCATTCTCTACGTAAGAACAAGTTCTAAAATTAGGTATATGATTAACAAGCAAGTTGATGAAAATTAATTTCATTAATTAGATTTAGAAGAGATGAAAAACATGGAGATAACGAACAATACTCAAAATCAAAAGGCCATAAAACAATACAAAAAAGGAGGAGAAGCAAACACGGACCTCCGAAACTTGGAGTTGGGATGAGGAGCCATGGAGAAGTGAGCATCTACTGCCGACCGGTCACACCCGCCGTGTGCTCCGTGCCATGATCTTGAAAAACCGAAAAATGCACCGTCAATTCAGTGCACAAACACTGGACTAACAATTAGTATGAAAAACGTAAGTCAGCATTCGACTCAATGATAAATTGTAATTGCTGACAATGTCATTGTATCGACCATAGAACTTACAAAAATATGACATTAAACGATTCTGCTGATATTCTTGTTTCATCAACTTGTTTGTTAACAATTTATCTCGTTTTTTGAAATTATACATGCGTAGAGCATGCCCTTGCGTATCGAATCAACTGGGACATAAAAACTCCATATATAGGTAATAAAAGTATATTGCAATATAACTAAGGGAAGCTGACGAGAAGAAAAGAAAAGTTAAAGTCATCACGTTTATTATAGAGCTTGGTTGTTAGATTATCATTAACGTCTTTTTCAAATTAAATATTTGATATTGTTATTACTTTTTTTACTCAGATTGGAATATCTTGTTTACACTCAATACCACGGATAGTGATTAATCAGCATCTTTGAACATGAAAATGTTTTAATTTGTTTTAATTGTTAACCATTTTTGTTACTGTTATTGTATATTGTTTTAACTATTTTACTCAAGTTTGAATGTCTTGTTTATACACTCAATTACCACGGATAGTGGTTTATCAGCCTTCTTGAACATGAAAGTGTTTCAATTTGTTGTAATTGTTAACCATTTTGTTTTGTTATTTTTACTACATTTTCTTTAAGTTTAAAATAAAATTTTAAAGTTGAAGAAATTTTGAATATTATTTTTCCTTTAAACTGACAAAAAGACTGCAATGATTTACAATTCAAACTTTATTTTTATCTTTTTAATGCAACAAATCAGTTAATTTTGAGAGTGTAGAAACATGAAATACATTTTTACACAAGTTGAATGAGTTCTGCTCTTCTAAGTACTCCATTAACTCCATTCTGAAAAACGCCTTCACAATTGTTTCGATCATTGTCTTCATTTTGAAGCTGCTTATCAACTGTGTCACTGTGCAGGATACACATGTTATGGAGTATACATGTTGATAGTATAACTTTACAAATCACATCAGTATTCCTAATGGGCATGTCTCGCAGAATCCTGAACCTGCTTCTCATTATCCCAAAGGCTCTCTCAACAGTTTGCCTAGCACTATATAGTTTTTTGTTGAAACCGAATTGTTTGTGGTGATAAATTTCCATAATTTTTTACCGGGGATATAAGCCAGTTTCTCAATGGATAGGCATTATCTGCTAAAATGTGGTGGTTTTTCCAAAATAAATTCACCAGCTTCTGCTTTTCGATAAAATACTGAATTTCTAAGGACTCGGGCATCATGTGTGCATCCTGGCCATCCAGTATATGCACTGGTAATGAGGAGGTTGTTGTCTACTACCACCTGAAATTATATAACAAATATTATATAATAATATCATCAAAATGAGTATATCCAATTGCTGCACAATCACATACTAGTGGGACTCACCAGTAATCAACTTTTGTTTTATTTGACACATGCATATGAAAGTTTTAATATTACAAAGTATATCCTAATATAACTTTCAGAAGTACACAATTTTCTTCACATGTAATTTAGAAAAGTCAGACACATGTGGTGTGTGAGTATAGAAAATGTATATATATGCATATTAACAGTGTTACCTGAAGTTGCATGGAAGGATAACCTTTAGGTTGTTAGATTACCATTAACGTCTTTTTCAAGTAAAATATCTTAATATGAAACAGATGTGTCAGACTCTGTGATATCTTTTATCTCAAGCTCACCGGAATATATCGTGATTACAAAAGAATAGAAATACCTATTGTTAATTGATAAATACATGTACGTCATCGATATACCGGGTATCTTAATGTCAAGTTGAAGGCCATAGCGAGTGTTTTCTTCTTTTCACTTAAAAAGATTTTGAATAAATTCTGCTTCATATGAATACAAAAATAGATATGCTTATAACTGGGTGCAATTGGTATCCATGGAAATTCCAGTGGATTGTTAGAAGACCTCCAAAAAAACAACAGCGATATTGTCATTTAGAAACTCAAGCATCCATCTCTTGAATATCAACTTCAGAGTACTTGTGTGTACAATGATAACTACAATCAGATTGTTTCTTAACAAAAGTAAATTTGAAAATGACCAATGACAAGTAAGTACATTTACAGTAAGTTCCGTTTTTATTACAAAGCAGCTGTCAAATATAATATGTAAAAATCTCTTTCTTTAAGGAAAGAGTCATAAATCAATTTTTCTCTCGACTTGGAAAAATGAAAAAAAAAACTAGAGTTATTACCCTTTCAGATTTATTAAGTGCAGTGATGCCTGAAAAACTAGAGATATATTGTTTGCCTTATTCTTTGCTCACTATTACTCAATTTGTTTTAATCAAAAAAGTGGAAACCATGTCAATTTTTTTCCAGTTGAAAATAGTTATATTATAATAAGGTATTTAATTATTTTATTTTTTTCACCATCCCGTTTATTTAATTTCATCAACCATATTTAAAAACTATGACCTTGCTCAAAATTACAATATGATCTCCATGTGTGAAAACAAGAATTTTTTTAAGATGCATCAAGTCATTCCTTAAAACTGTCAATTTGTAAAGCATAAATATTAAGTTTATTCTTCCAATCATTTGATAAATAAGACAGATCATACAGGTAATATATTGACAGACATGATTTTCCCCCTTTTGTATTACCCATGTATTAAATATGTTTCTTTAAGAATGAAACTTGATACAATGACATTTAGAAAGAGAAACATATTTGAATGTAATAAATCATGTATGAAAAACATTATTTACAAGCAAAAATAAAATTGGAAAAAAAAACATTTTTTACAAGCTGAAAGAAATACCAGTAAAAAAAAACCCATTATTTACAACGACTAAAATGAAATATGATGCTTTACTGCAATAACCCTTTCTTAGAATAAAATGTGACATGATGATTTTAATCATATGAAAAAATAAAAAACAACAAAAAACAGCTATTTTTAAATTGTAAGATACCACTGTTACACAATGTCAGACAGAATCAGGTAAAATACATGTCATTATCACAGATATTTTTCATGATAACCATCAACATTTGTGAAGGAAAGAAACTCTGCAACTCCTTTTAATGTACATGTATATAAAATTTCACTAAACAGCTGTCCCTCTCTCTAAGTTCTGTTTGATTTCTGCCGTGTAGGTTCCATAGAAACGTTCCAGTTTCTTGTTGAATTTCATATTACGTTCATTTATGTAGTCAATGTCAGCGTCTTCATCAAACGTTCTGCGACGGCTGTATTTTTCTCTCTTTTTTATCCTGTAATACAATTAAAAAAAGATTAAAATAATGAAAAATAAAAAATAGAAAATCGATTACATTCTGGCATTATGGAATATGATCTCATGACTAACCCATATTTATATCCTGATAGATGTTTAAAATGATAACCTTTTACTTATACTAGTACATGTATTTACATTTGTGACTTATTCATATCTTATATTTGCCTTATTATGACTTTAATGTGTGAAATGTTTCATTTTTCAAACCAAAAAGCATAAATGTAATCCATTAATTGCATGTCGACCCTTTATGGTGTCACTGAGAAATTACTTTGAACATTTATGACATTTTCAGAGGAACCTGTATTTATATGGTTATAGATACGCACTGCTTTCAGCAGTGTTATATAAAGGGAAACGTTTGGAAATGTAATTTAAAATTATAAAACACACATTTTTGTCCCAGTACTGCAAAGTATCAAATATAGGAGATACATGACTGTCCATTGTTGGTAACCCACGGGTGATTCATTTTGAGATTGATAGAGTTCACTGTCTCAAAACTGGGGCATGACGTGATGATGACTCTCCTCCTCAGTGCAATGTTTCATCAATACTTGACACATTCTAATAAAATCTTGTATTACTCACTGTTTCTCTAGATCCTCTACCATTTTATCTACATTCTCTGGTTTGTCCTTCCACTGATTGAGCCCCAGTGTGTTACGTGTGGCATAAAAGTCTTCTCCTCTGTAAAACATGCAATAACATTTATAAAGGTCAATTGGATGAATTTGAATTTCAAAAAAATATTCACTGCAATAATGTCAGAATCCTTTTTTTTAAGATACATGAAATAATTCACAAAATCTGGGAATAATTTAGAAATCTAATTACTGTAAAATTACATATTTTCATGGGGGTCAAATTTTCATGGTTAGAGTAAAACCTCTTGGTTTGTGGAGTTTTGAATTTGTGGATGAAGAATTGTTTACTAGTTATGTATGTAACATTTTAAATCTCTTGTGGACATAAATTCGAGGGTCTCTTCATACCTCAAAAACAACGAAAATTAACCCTCCAAGAAAATTTGCGATTTTACTGTATTTTAAATCAAACGTCTTTCATCATATATTTATTTAGTTATTTTTTTTGTACTGTTGAAGTCTTAATGGTTCATTCTACCTATTCCCACATTCTGAAAATCAGGTAGGAAAAGGTAACATTTTATGTGGGAATAGGTGGAATTTTTAAGTTAACAAATAGTTAACTATATAAACATATAACTGCTGTATAAACAGTGATTAATGAACATCTGAAAGGAAAATTGGCTTTTTAAAATTCTAAATACTTTTTACTAATATCTGAAGGGAATATTCGAAATTTTTATGAATTACTGATAAATGATTTTTCCTGTTTATTTATTGTATTTTTTAAAATTCAGCCATTTAAATGCATTTTTTCATAAATCTTCTAATTTTACATTTTAAATTCAAGATATTAGAGGGGTTTGTAACCCTTTATTTTCAAATAATTAGATATATGATGCATTTTTTTTCAATATATGTAATGCATATATTTGATTAAAATAAATCAGTTTTTTTCTAAAACTCTTTATTTTCTGTCTTCAAATGTACAAAATACAGGTAAATCCAAGATTGGGTGTAATAACTGTAATTAAATTATCATAAAAACATTTATTGTTATCTGCAAGTGTAAATACGTGGAATTGGGATTTTTAAAAAAGTGGGAATAGATAGAAGACACCATCTTAATTAGGCTCTGTTTTAATATGTAATCATTTTCTATTGATCATTTAATGCCTTTTGTTTGGATAGACAACTTATTCCTTTTGTTTGTAAACTTACACCTTTGATAACTTTCACCTACATAAAACAAACTTAGAACCAAGTTCCAGGGACACATGATTTTGCTTTGTTAAACATGTAAGCATAATTCCTTTCATCCATAGAGTTTAAAATATATTTTAAAGTCAAGGGAAATGAAAATTGCTTCAAAGTAAGAGTCAATTTGTTATAATGGTGTTTGCTTTTAATGTGTTTCACAGTATCAATTTGATAACTTAATATACCTTGGTTTTGAAATCAACACTTTTAGATCTACCGGATAATCCCTATTAACCACCCCTGCCCCTATAAGCGCCCCCTTAGGTCTTTTTCAATTGTCAGGAAATAAGGGCCCCCTGTACAGTGATTAAAATCAACAAGATTCGTATCAAAAAATTGAAGTAATTGAAAATGAAACGTGTCTATTATCCAATTTCTCAGTGGAAAATGGAACATTTAGCATAATTTGTGTGGATTACCTTCACTTTAATTAAAGTTAAACATTAATTTAGTGGTTCCTTGTATTTATTTTTTTTTCAAAAGATATCATTATTGAGAATACCAAAATAACCACCCCCTTTTTGCAATTTCCTAAGTGCCCGGGGCGGTTAATAGGGATTATACGGCAATAACTTACGCTTTATCTCTCTGTTCCTTGTACTGATTCATGTCTGGTTTCATTTCCTTTGTTAATCTCTGATACTGACGAAATGTGGCCGATTCATAGTCTGAAATAAAGCAAAGTTTGATATAACACTACGTAAAATTAACAATTATTTTACTGACATGCAAAACATGACAAGTTCCCCTCAGAAAAGAACCCATTCTATAGTGTTAAACTTAAGTTGGAAAATATATTAGTCACACAGAGTTCTAATCAAATTCTATCTGAAATATTCATAATTGATAAGCAAAAATTTTATTTCCTTTCATAGGAGATAGTAGAAAATACCTGAGAAATTAAAAACATGTTACTGTGCCTGAGATAGTAAAACTACCTGAGATAGTAAACATACCTCAGAAAGTAAAGAATACCTGGGAAAGTAAAGAATACCTCATATGGTAAAGAATACCTGAGATAGTAAAGTAAAGAATACTTGAGATAATAAATAATACCTGAGATGGTAAAGAATACCTGAGATAATAAAGAATATTTGAGATAGTAAAGAATACCTGAGATAGTAAGTAATACCTGAGAACCCTTGATCGGGATTTTTCTTTTTCTTCTTTCGTTCCCACTTCTCTGCTTCATCAGCTCCCACTTCCAGTAGCTTGACTCGGTCAAATTCCTCACCTGCCTCCTCAGCTTCCTGTTAAAAAAATACTGTACATGTACATAAATTGTATCGTCTCAATCATGGATATGTGCTACACATGTATATGCTGTGTATTCTTTTATCAAATGATTTCTTAGTGGTATTCAAGAAGAGGGGCATCTTCGTTAGCCAAGGTTTCTGATATGCTACTCTCTTCATGAACCCTTGGCACATGGTGAAGTCAAAGGATGGGATTGTTTTCATCACCTGATCTAGAATCTATCAGGTATGCACAGATTGTGTCATCGACAGAAGTAAAGACGTGTGTTAAAAAAAAAATTAAATCAAAGTTTTTTTCAAGAATAATTAAGAAAGAATAATTGAGTTATGTTTATTTATTATCTATAGTACAAATCTGAAGCTTCAATATAGATTCTGAATCACATATTTAGAAGATATTGGATGACATCCTAGCTATTCATAGAATTGCATGTTATGTCACGGATCGTTGTTAACTTATGTTTTTCATTTCCGAGATTAAAGAGTAAAGAAGTATCCTTAACGCAAATATTGTCATTTACAAAAAACAATTGCTGATTGGTCGACCGGGTGTACTGAATCCCAATCAGAACTCGAGAAAAAAAAAACAACTTCTATCAACACCGTATGCCAAGGGATTATGAGGAGAGTAGCGTATCCGAATCCATTGGCTAGCGAAGATGGAAGAGGGGCATCGTTCTCCAAAGCCACATAAATATGAAGCCTGCTTTTTCAAGTATATGTCCAGTATACACTTACATACACCCATGATTTACTAATTCCCATGCATACTAATTCCCATGCAAAGGAAGACAACCTCAAGATGTTCACTGCTTAAATTTTTAACCTGACATAAATGTCAGATGAATTTACAACTCTTATTCTGTAAGTCATCCATTATAAAGAAATAAAGATATATGCATGTAAAATTCAAGCAAAAAAAGGGGCCAGATAATGGTAATGATTAGAAATTTTTCAGTCTAATGACAATATCTTTCATGATTTTTGATGAAAATGAACCAATAAAAGTGAAACCTGAACTTGCTTATAAATAAGTCTTCAAGATATAGATACATTTCATAGAAGCAGGTCATTATCTGCAAACACAGCAGAAAAATCCAGAAAAATTACTATGACAGAATGATTGAAGGAAAGGGGTAACACTATATTCCCAAATGCATTTCATGGAAGGGGGCATAAAAATGAGCCAAGTACATACTGATCCTTAGAAAAAAACAAAATATCCTTCGCTTCCACAAATATAGAAATGATTTTATTTGGAATACTTATTTGTTCTTTATCAATGGATCAGTATGTATATAGATCTTGCTTTCTTTTAAATTATGTCTTAATTAAAGCTTTTATAACAATTTAAATTTGAGTATCACCTTTCTCTTCTTCTCTTGCTCTTCCTCCCACTCCACCCTCTTCCGTTTCTGTTCAAAGTTGGCCGGTAGTTTCTTTCTCTTGTCCTCCTCCACCACTTCCTGGTGATTTAACTTCCTCGCTTCATTCTGAAATCCATGAGGAAAAGTTCAAATTATCCCAGACGTGTCTGTTTTCCTTCATAGTTCAATTTTATCATCTTAACGGTTCATTCATTTTTAAGATAACAGTTGATATAACATTCATGAATCAAATCAAAGATCTTACCATCTTTAATTCTAAGTCTCTAAACCTTTGAAGCCGACTAAATTTGCTCTTGCTTGTCGATGGGCCAGGTTCATCCCCATTCTGTAAGAAAAAAAAATTCCAATGATTGATAAGAAATTGTTCCTTTTATACAGAATTTAATGTACTGTAGATCACTTAATTTTCGCGACACCTTATTTTCGCGAGATAGTCATTGACTCTTTATTAGCGAGACAAAATTTTAACGAATTGTGGCCATTTCTCTATATAATCTTAAGGAATACTATTAAACGCGAGAATGAAATTTTCGCGAGCATACTGTCTCGCGTAATTACGCGAAAATAAATTTCTCGCGAATATATAGTGATTTACAGTAATTTTCCACACAAAATATTCACAAATCCTCAGAATCTATTGCATTCAACCTGCATATATGTATACACTGGTTGACCTTGAGGGTAAATGCAGGAAGTTTGAACAAAAATCAATCTACTTATTGGACAGCCAAGGAATAAATGTATTTTCTAGATCTAGATATTTTGCAAAAAGTGGTGATTTTCAGGTCATGGGACAGACTATAACTTCAGTATAACTATAAAAAACAAAAGGAAGAACTACAATGATGCCATTATGTTCTTTTCAAATCTCGAACTTTTACATGATTGCTGTCTCAAACTTTGTATCTATCTTCTCTTACTCTCTCTACGAGGGTTGTCCCAAAATTTCGTAGACTGAGCTCATATCTTTTAAAGAAATGAATGTATCTTTATAAATTTTTCAGGGTGGATAAAGCATGTTCTTGGCAGATAAATTGCGAAGTTTTATCATGTTTACTTGAAATCTTTTTGAGTAATAACATTTAAAGTGATATCGTTCTCTAACACCCGGAGCAATCTGCAACGTCAAAAAATACATTTGTCAACGGTTCAAAGTTTTGGAGAAAATATTTCAAGAACCAGAATCAAATTCTTAAATTAAACTAAATGGTTATAGTTATAAATGTGAAATATCGTAATTACTATGATATGATCAAACATTAGAATATATTTGCATATCCACTGCTCTCTCCCACTATGAACCTGCAGGCTTCAACTGCGTTCATAGCACTACAGACGCAACTGCTTCTGCTATGACTGCAATTGCTCTATCACACTCATGTAGAACAATCTCTACTACACTTATAGATCGTGTTGAGAAGTATATATATGAAATGTTTCATGAGAGGAATAAAAATAAGTTTTTAATAATATTCTTTGAAAAAAAGGAAATTCAGAATATTTAAAATTGCTGATTCATATCTTTAAAAATTTGATTTTGGTCAATGTATTTAATTGTATAATAAAACTTTTTAAAAATTTAGAGAACGGCTATATTTTTATTTTTTCGTATCATGCATATTTGTACAAAGAATGATAACTCCTCACACTTGGGTAATAACATTCAGAAAGAGAAATCTACTTCAAGAATGATTTCAGCTATTAAAAATAAATAGAAAAACTAAAAAAAAAAATCATAGAAAAGCATTCTGGAGAAATAATCATTATAAAAGCATTCTCATTTTTCATCATAGATTTAAATTATTGATTTTTGTCGGAGGGTTTCAATAACGTTGATCGATGACGTCACAACTGCATCAAAACAAAAATTAAGAGAATGTGATGACGGCGCTACTTGTATCCAGATAACTGTGTTTGAGAGGGAAATACTTAATAAATTGTTTGTGATTTATTAGAGAAAAGGATCATTGATCGGGTGTAGTGATTTTAAAGCCGTATGTTTTTCATTATTAAAGACAAGAAGATGTAAGTCAGGATTTCCTCTGATATTCTTGAAAAACTCAAAGAATGCAAATATAAGTAATAAACAACGATTATTCAGTGAACATGGCATTATGAATAGCAATAGCTCTGCTGGCATATTTTCCATGATGCGCTAGCGCGCATCATGGAATATGCCAGCAGAGCAATTGCTTTTCATAACACCATGTTCACTGAATAACATTGTTTATTTCTTAAATGTAAACAAAGTATATGCATGTACAGATATGAAATAATGATAATTTGAAAACGCTATATTTTTACGGGCTTTTCGTCTGTTTTCTCTAATGGAGTTGCACAATGAAACCCTTGCCCATTTCTTAGCCCTGTCTTTTATTTTAGTTACTGTTATTTACATATACATAGAGAAACCGTATTAGTAACTTTAAATACTAAGGACGAGAAAAAGTTTCCTACTCTACCAAACATTTGTGACTGATACATTTCTGTAAGAGTGAATTAAGGATCACAACACTTGATCATAAGTCCAGTGCGCCGCCTGTGCCAACGCAGCCGCCATTTTTCAAAAAGTCGGATTCTAACCCCATGTATATAAAACGTTATAAAATTCATATTTATCAAAGCATAAACACCAAAATTTGAGGAAATATAATTAATAAAACTGTTTTAAAAATTATCACTTCCATTTAAAAAATACGGGGTAGTAATTACTTTTCCGTAGGATTTAAAATATAATATACTAGTACCAAATTTTAATTGCAACATTATGGTATTGTGCCGCCTACCTACACCAGGCATTGAAATGTGTATTTTAAATTGGAATTATTTGCGTAGTTAATCCATATTTGTCCATAAATTTATTAGATAGTGTTGGTTTAATCTATATACGAAGTTTCATTAATGTATGACATAGGGTTCCTACAAAACAACACTTGTCTACGGAATATTGGGACAACCCTCGTATTGTTAATTTGTTCTTTTTAGTCAATAAATTTCTTTGCGACCAATTTATCAAACTGATGATTGCAGAAAAACTTGCATGACAAAAGTAATTCCTCCTTCAGTATTTTACTTCATCATGCTAGCGCAAAAACCATTGTGATGTCATAACTGCACTAACTGTGGGATATCAAAAATTTATCCAATGAGTCATATCTACGGGATAAACCTGTGTTTTCCCTTTATTTCAAAGTTAATATCAATTGTTACAGCCTATGGCATGAGGTTTATGAACAAAATCTCTGTGGTCCTTACAACAAATTTTTATTTCAAAGCAGCATTTTTGTCAATTGAAGCGGTCAATTTGGCCGGTTGTCGGTTCTTAGGGATAACACAGGTAAACATGGGATAAAAAACAAATCTGGAATCCAGCATCAATATACTTATAAAGGAATAACTTATTGTTAACCATAAATATATTGATGCTGGATTGCAGATTTGTTTTTAATCCCATGTCTAAGAACCGGCAATTGGCCAAATTGACAGCTTCAAATGAAACCCTAGAAAGATTTGAGCCTAGAAAAATAAATAGTGTGTAAATAGTTTCCTATTCCAACTTGAGAAAAAATATGGTAGGTAGGAATACCTTATTTAATTTAACATTTTATAAGCAAGAAGTCATTTTTAATGTGGAAATCATGTCAAAACATTTCTGCTCAATGTGTATAGGACATGAATTTTCATAAACAATAAACAGAATTTATCTATGTAGGCCTTTATGAAGAATAATGATATTTGTAGCCCAAATATTTTTTTTATCTTTTCCTTTGTACTTTTATATCCCACTTGAGACATTATATACCAGGGTGTCCAGTCACTTCGTACACAAACCGAGTCGTACACAAACCAACTCGTATACAAAAAGTCAAATCGTACACAGAAACCAGAAGTCAACTCGTACACAACATTTATATTACAATCGTTATGATTTAATTTTATACAGATAATGTTTGATAACACGAAGTGTTACTTTTCTTTAAGTTTTCCCCCTAAATATTTAAATAATTCAACTTCCCTGATAGGAACATCAAAGACATCAAAGAAGTATTGTTAAACCAACACAGGCGCGGTGATTTCTTGGATCTGCGACAAACGCTAATTACGAGATGCTCATAACTTCACCATGGTTCGAGACAGTTGTTTTTCCTGCAGCAAGACGGTAAGTTTCTAAAACTTTTTTTATTTAAATAAGTTTAGATAAGTGTAAGAAAAATGTGTTATACAGTATACCATCAAATTCTTACCATGTATTTAGATCGCATTTACTATCTACACTATATATCTATTTAACATAATAAATAAGGATGCTATAAAATATTATATTCTACATCATCATGCATTACTTGCATAACACAAAACTTTTTAGAAATTAATATAAAATCTACCTATAACAATTTTGTTGACAATTAGAAATCCATTTGAATTAAGTTCTTCAACTACATATTTAACAAATAAAATATTTAAATTTACAATATAAGAATTATTTAAGATAATTACGTTTACTTAAGAATTAATTTAAGAATTAAGAATGCATTCATGCCAACTTTTGAAAATTCCCATGGGGGATTCAGCGCATGACGACAATTTTCAAAGCTTTAAATTCGTGACATTTTGTCGTGAAATTGTCGTGAAATTGAATGATTATGAAATGATCTTTTTTTAAATTTATAATATTTTATTTTACACATTAACTCAAAACACATTTGTGTACGAGTTGACTTCTCAATTATTTGGAAACTGTGGCAAATATTACTTTAAATCACATAGGAAAACCTATCATGTATGAGTTGTGTACCAGTTGACTTCTGGTTTGTGTACAAGTTGACTTTTTTTGTGTACGAGTTGACTTTTTGTATACGAGTTGGTTTGTGTACGACTTGGTTTGTGTACGAAGTGACTGTAAATCTATAACAGATGTGTCATTAGGGCGATTGGTCCCAGCCTGTTTATTGGGTCCAAAGTTGGAAATAAAGAAATCACTCATTTATTTAAAATATAATTTTTTTGGTAAAAATTATAATGTAGTATTCAGTAAATATTTGTAAAAAATGAATTTATTCAAGAAAAGTAAACAACCCAGACTATCCTAATCTCTGCTCAACTGACGTAGAAAAAACGTAAACAAATGGTGAAGAGCTAAAGCGTCATCAATGATATTCAGTCAGAAATGATCGAAATTGAAAACATTGTATGCCGTGTAAGCGAATATAAACATATATTCAAATAGTATTATCTTAAATGTTTTTATCCCCCATTTAATGAAGAACTCTATCTCACCTTTTCCGACATAATCTCTCAATATTTTTCTCTTCTAAATCTTTCTTGAAAGTTGAATTCTTCGTTCTGTAAAAATTTCTCCGGAAAAGCTACTTGCATCATAAAATTAAACCCCCAAAACGAGACACTTTGCAGTTCCGGAATTCCCCAACTAAGTGTTAAAAACGTAGACGAATTCAAATCAGTTTATGTCTCTGATCAAATTTCCAATATTTTTGATGACAATGCTAATGTATTCTCTTACAATCAAGATTCTCATATTGGAGAATATTATTATTTTCTTCTTCAACGCCTTACCGTTCTTTTGAGTTTCGTTTCATGAACTTTCATCTTCAGCCTAACGTTCTACATCTACATATTACAGCGTTCCATCAAACCTGATGATTATTCAATGCATTGTTACAACGCACTTTGAAAAATTACGCACTTTGAAAAAAATTTTCAACAGTCTAGACGAACTCCAAAAACGGCGTTAACGGAAGTGAGAATTTCAGTCCAGAAAAGACTCCAAAAAACGAGTCCAGCGCATGCGCAGTTACATAAAAAACGGTGAAAAATCGTGAAAAGTGGGCTCTTATAAAAAGTGTTTTTGCAAAAAATTGGATTACCTTACAATAATGTAAGTTCTCAGAAATTATTAATAATAAATGGTTTTAGAGAACGTATTTGTTAGAATTTTGATTTCATGTGCAAATAGTTTTTAATTTAAAGTCAAAGTTGACCAACTTCGAGGTTCAGCCAGACATCGTACAAGTAGGATTCAAAATACAAATTAAACAGTCTAAATCTTATGAAAACATCTCTGTGGTTGATTATTTGTTTGTAGTGACTAAGTTAGTCATTTTAGAACTACTTTTACTGATTTTAGAAGTTTATGTGTAAGTAAGTAACGCTGGCGAATTTTCAGTTCGAATTTCCTCTGTCTTTCATGTCTATCGTGTACGAATGAATTTCAGCATGTTTAGATCAGCAATGAGCAACTGCATTGTAAATACATCTTACCAATAATTAAAAAGTACTGAATTGATGGTTTTAATCATAAATAAGAGTCGATCAGGTGACAGTTACATGAGAATCCATTCAGTTTCCACATTTCCTCAGAGGCTTTTTTGAAGAAAGTTCACGTTTCAAGTTAGATCAAATACAAAGAAAAATAAACGTTTGGGAATTAAATATATAATAAAAGGGAAAAATATGTAAAATTGAACAATGTAATATATATGTTGTAACTGTTAAACATTGACCGAATTTTTACCTATTTGTAATATTATTTCGTCATATAATCCTGTATGACATCTGAATATTGAGAGCGTTACATGTAGTTATCACCATCGCTATATACCTAATGTTTTCACATATGTATAGATATAATCATGAAAACATTTTTAGAATTATTATCTATGAGTTTAAGAACTTGAAAAAAAAAATCATTCTTTTAAATTGAATTACGGTAAAAAAGTCTTCTCAAATCGAACCTGTTAATATCTCTGCTCCGCCGCCAAAATCGTGCGGTTTTTCATAAAAAAAAAAAATACGATATAAGTGTCTTAGAAGTAAAATTTAAGTATCTTTATAGTAGGAATGGCATAAAATTTAAATCAAGGGGACAATAAATTAAGTTAGAAAATTAATTCTTACCGACTTTATTGAATCTCGGTGTCGTACGTATATCCCAAATCACTATTATGCAAGAATACAGAGCGATAAATAAGTCAATAACCACTAAATAATTTAATGGGTACAATTATTTATTCAACAAAAATTAAAATCCAGTGACAGTTTACTAAATACAGCCATTATTCAGTCGTATTTGTGGAGAAAGCGAACGACAATCCATCGTTTGTTTACATCGGAAGCCATTTTGCCGCAATGCATGACGGAGCCAAAGACTTCTTTTTTGGAGTTCACGTCGTTTTTGGAGTTCGTCTAGACTGTTCAAAGTGCGTTAATTTTTGGGACCAGGTTAACGCACTTTGAAAAATTTTTTCAAAGTGCGTTAAGACTGTACATCATAATTTTACACCATGTAAACATTTAACGCACTTTGAAAAAAATTTCATGAAACAAAAGGAATTAGACATATATTTTAGAAATAGACAACAGTAATATGTTTTACGGTGTGACCGTTGGGGCGAGCGCAGTTATGTACTATCATAAACCTACACATGTTCTGCCTGATCAGAAAAAGAAAACAAAACAATAAAAAGAAATTACTTTCCGAGCATCGGGATCGAGATTCCTAACTTCTCGGAAGTTTCCGACAAAATCGGAAATACCCGAACCGTTAAAGTGACGAAAGTATGACGTCAGATAAAAAGTCCTGTTGACTTAGGACTAGGCCTAGTGCAGACCATCGTCGCAAACCACGGCCAACAGGTACGCTCTTCTCCCATTCTGGCCGTGGTTCAACGAGGAGAGAATTCTTCGTAGCTCATTAAATATCGCGACCTTTCAATATCCAATCGCAGTATAGGAAATATTTCTTGTATACTGTTGACGTCAGTAGTTGATTTCGATTGCGATGGAAACAAAACTTTCCACTGACTGAATATGACGTCACAATAGAGAGGCGTGAATATTCAAGATAACGACACTTTTTGTGATCAAGCAGCCACGGGTAGGAGAGAGCTCTATAAGCGGACTCCGGACCGTGGCTTGAGACGACGAGTGCAGACGCAAACGATCCTTTTGTGGCATGGAGATTGCATTAAATCATTGTTTGTAATTTTTTTCAAGTACGTTGTTGCTATGTTTTAGCCGCCATGTTGCTATGCACCGCAAAGGATTATTGGGAGTTTGGAATTTTTTCACGTGGACTCATAAAAATTTCTTGGAACAATGTGCAGATTTCAACCTGAATTTCCTCTGTTCGTACACGTTAGTCTATTGAGCTCGCTACGCGAGCGGCGCTTCGCGCCGCCTCGCTGCGCTCGCTAATATGTTCTACGGTGCGACCGTTGGGGCGAGCGCAGTTACCTTTACACAGCTTTATTTTATTTCTACAGGAATCGGGATCGAGATTCCGAACTTTTCGGAAGTTTCCGACAAAATCGGAAATACCCGAGCCGTTTAAGTGACGAAAGTATGACGTCAAATAAAAAGTCTTGTAGACTTAAAACGCAAACGATAGTTTTGTGGCAAGGATATTGCATAATAACGTTGTTTGTAATTTTTTTCAAGTAAGTTGTTGCTATGTTCTAGCCTTCTGGTTGCTATGCACCGCAAAGGATTACTGGGATATTAGAATTTTTTCACGCGGTCAGATAAAAATTTCTTGGAACAATGTGCAGATTTCAACCCGAATTTCCTCCGTTCGTACACGTTAGTCTATTGAGCTCGCTACGCGAGCGGCGCTTCGCGCCGCCTCGCTGCGCTCGCTA
>PRKT01000247.1:358601-378601 GCA_003671525.1 Saccostrea glomerata | reverse complement strand
TGGATTCGTTGAAAACACATCCACCATCTACATGTCTGTACAGCCACACTTTCGAATTATGTACAACACAAGTATAGATATTTAAAAAGAACGTCCTTGAATGCATTCCATTCTGTTACTAATTGATACTTAGATGCGAAAATCAACTTCACTGATAAATCTCAGCATGGCGCAAGATGTTAATAGAAAGGCTTGTTTTAGTTACATTGCCTGAAATAATTGTCTAGAACAAAAAATAATTATAGTTTTTATGGATATATAGAATGTACCATATTATGTAAGTAGTACATTGTAAATCAATTTTATGTGATTTCTTTTACTGAATAACTCACTTTCAGTTTCAGATTTAAAAACTTATCAAAATTCCATATGAGTTTTACATCATGTACCAGGCACGTACTGAATATTCAATCACTATATTGCATGTACATGATAAATGATATACTGTTTTTTTATTAAGTATTTGCGCCATAGAGGCAGCAATTGTGAGCTACATGGTACCAAAGTAATGTGTGCCGACATGATTTAAATGAATTACAATGTACTACAATATATAGAGAAGATCAAGATAAGAACTGCTCTTATCTGCCAACTGTGGAACATCCTTAAACCCTACTAATTGCCTTCTATTATTAGAAATTCACTTAACGCAGCAATATACAAAAATAGCAGAAAGAGAGTCAGTGATTTCCAGTTGCATATTTTTAGAATAACAAGTGGAGTTATCTATCTTACTTATAGTGGCGCTGGATCCAGAACGGAAGTAGATTTACGCTAACAGAAAGCGCTTTGCGCTGCGCTTAGCGCTTAAAAAGGTGTATATATATATATATATATATATATATATATATATATATATATATATATATATATATATATATATATATATATATATATATATATATATAAGTTGTGCTCTAAGTAGCTCTATAAATATAAGAATTATGGACACATAGCTTAATTAGGACCAGAGTTCTGAATTGGTCCAGAGAGGCCGCTGCCACCACTGAGTGTGGAAGAGAATTCCACAAAGTCAGTGGATGGGGAACGAAGCTAAATTTATAATAATCTGTTTGTGTACTGAAGGTCTGAAAGTGAAGAGGACTGGTATTACAGACATGTGATGGTTAGTGGATCTTAGACCATTGTACTATGGGTTAAAAAATTATTACCGAAACAAATGCCTGTGTCTTGGGCCCGACATAAGTTTGTAAAAGTGTCGATTATACAGATTTCATCAATTTGATATTTTTTTCCGTTTTAATTTTTCTGAATAGTGAATTTTAAATAGTGAGTATATACTCATTTGCTGACACAATACTTGCATATATATGTATGTAAGTATTGTGTTATATGCTATGCTTCAGAAGTGTGGGGATTTCACAAGGGACCTGATTTAGCAAAAGTAAATGTGTCATATTGTAAGAGAATTTTAAACGTTAGAAAAAGTACTTGTACAAATATGATTTATGGTGTAATCTATATGTATACACAACAGTGTCTTCGTTTATAAGGCTCATTGTATAAATTGTATTTTAGAAGAACTTGGATTTAATTCTACACGACTTAGTGGTAATCCAACCTATACTCATAGTTCCCCCTTTCTTAGGAAGAAATTCTTCAAAATCATATGTCAGATTTTAAAAATATCCCGAAGAACCAAAATGAACTCGAACTACCATATTATATATTGGATTCCGAAACTTCATAAGAATCCTTACAAACAAAGATACATTGCGGGTTCCAGTAAATGTTCAACCTAGCCTCTTTCTTTACTCCCCACTAAGATATTGACATTAGTGAAGAAGAAACTTCAAGAGTACTGTGCAACAATATATTCAAGAAGTGGTGTGAATCAGATGTAGAAAGTCAAAAATTCTAAAGAACTTTTGGACAATTTGGAATCAAAAGACTTTACCAAAATCAACAGCTTAAAATCTTACGACTTTTCAACTTTATACACAACCATTCCCCACGATAAATTGAAGTCCAGGCTTTTTTTTTATATCACTGACAGCTGATTTTTTATAAAATGGAACTCGTAAATTTACTTACTTAGTCATTGGTCATTCGCAAAATTATTTTGTTAAAACACAATAGATATCTGATTTCACACAGATGTACTCCGAAGTTGACATAAAAAAGATGCTTGAGTTTCTGATTGACAATGTCTATCAATAATATGGCTTTTGGAGACCATGTCTTCCAACAATCCATTTGAATTCCAATCGGTACCAATTGCGCCCAGGTATTAGCAGACCTTTTTTCAAGCAATATGAGCTGCAACTTTGATGTCAGAATTTGTTGTTGCAAAATTGTAAATAACTACTTCAATGACAGAAAAAAATGAAAATAATAAACTTCTGTTGTTTATATTTGCGATGGAAGAACTATATACCAGTATAAGCTTCAATTGAATCAAAATTACAATATTGTCGTCCTGTACAATAATGATTTCTTATATAAAACTGTCTATGGGATTGTATATAGAAGTCTTTCATCTGCTTTATTTTAGTCTAATTGATCATAAAAGTTTAAGTTACATACAAACTTATCATAATAACACATTTTAACAGCAAAATGAAATTTTCAAAAATGTAGCTCATATTGCTTTAATTTGTATTTATATGAAGCACAATTTATGCAAAATTTTATGCATGAAAAGAAGATAACACTTGCTGTGGCCTTCAACTCGACATTTATATATATATCGACGACGTATTGTCAATTTACAATGGTAATTTCCATTCCTGGTGAACTTGAGACAAAAGATATCACAGAGTCTGACACATCTGTTTCATACTTGGATATTTTCCTTGAAAAAGATGTTAATGGTAATCAAACAACCAAACTCTATGATAAATTTGATGACTTTAACTTTTCTATCGTCAAGTTGACAACTTCCCTTACTTATACAGCAATAAACCTTCATCACCTGCATACGGAGTTAAACTGTATATCTCTCAATTGATTCGATACGCAAGAGTGTGCTCTATGTATGAACAATTTCTAAAACGAGGTAAATCATTGACAAACAAGTTGATGAAACAAGAATATCAGCATCTCGTTTAAAGTCATCATTTCGTAAGTTCTATGGTCGATAAAATGACCTTGTTAGCAAATACAATTTATCATTGAGTCAAATACTGACTGAAGTTTTTCATATTAATTGTTAGTCCATTATATTTATACACTGAATAGACGACGGATATTCCCGTTATTTCCCGATTATGACAATGAGCTTACAGCGGGTGCGACCGGTCGGCAGTGGATGCTCACTCCTCCATGGCACCTGATCCCACCTCTGATGTTTTGGAGGTCCGTGTTTGCTCTGCTCCTATTTTGTATTGTTTTATGGACTTTGATATTGGATACTGTTCGTTATCTCCGTATCATTCATTGTGAACCGGGAAGAGTAGCAATTGAAATTTATAAAAAAAAAATCAAATTACTGGTTAAAACAACAAAATAGTGACAATTGTATATCAAAGTCTTGTTTATACGATTGAGGATACGATAGAAAATGATGATGTGTGGATTTTAAAAATCAGAAATGAATTCAACCTAAATGGTTTATCAGATCTATATAACAATAGTAACAAGAGGCCCAGGGGCCACAGCGCTCACCTGAGCACATCGGGCTTGAATTTACCCCCTCCCCCTCCAGGCGTTCATCATTTGAACAAACTAGAATCTACACTACCTGAGGATGATTCCATAAAAATATCACTAAGCAAAGCTTTGAAGTACTTGAAAAGAAGATTATAGGTTTCCCTATATATCCCTATGTAAAACTTGGGTCGGCCATTTTGGCCCCACCCTAGCCCCTGGGGTCATGATTTGAACAAACTTGAATCTACACTTCCTGAGGATGATTCCACATGAGTTTTACTCTTCTGGCCCAGTGGTTCATTAGACAGATTTTTAAAGATATTTCCTATATATTCCTATGTAAAACTTGGGTCGGCCATTTTGGCCCCACCCTTGCCCCGGGGGTCATGATTTGAACAAACTTGAATCTACACTACCTGAGGATGCTTCCACATGAGTTTCATCTTTCCTGGCCCAGCGGTTCTGGAGAAGAAGATTTTTTAAAAATGCCATTAATTTTTAACAAATTCATGATTATCTCCCCTTGGAAAAGGGCGTGGCCCTTCATTTGAACAAACTTGATCCCCCTTCACCCAAGGATACTTTGTGCCAAGTTTGGTTGAAATTGGCCTAGTGGTTCTTGAGAAGAAGATGAAAATGTGAAAAGTTTACGACAACGCCAACGACAACGACGACGACGAGAGACAACGGACAAATTTTGATCAGAAAAGCTCACTTGAGCCTTCGGCTCAGGTGAGCTAAAATGATTCACATTCTGTTAAGATACTGACGGTACAAAAGAATTTGTGATGCTTTCAAACGAAAACATTTTCAAAGATACTTGTTTCATCAAAAGGATTTAAATACCGACATTTGGTGGATAATTTTTCTTTTGCAATCATATCTTTGTAAAACTTTACAGAATAAAATTATATATGCTTATGACTTAAAAATAGAAAGAGGAAGATATGATGATACACCTAGAGGAATTTTAGAAAATGCGATCTTTGTGAGTCGTGTTAAATCTTAAATGTCCAAAATATGACAATTTGAGAAAAAATATGTCAAAAACGTTCATTTCGTCTATAATTAAGTACAATTGCTGTCAAGTTCAAATTCTTAAGAAATATGTAACCTTTGAAAATATATATTAGTATGTTTTGCGAACAGATTAAGTAATGAATTGTTGAATTTATAAACGCTTTATTCATTCATACGTAATACTATACATTTTGTACAAGGGGTGATTAAAAAGTTCGCGAACTATCTCTATATCTACAAAACCACAATTCAGATTAGAAAATAATTTGGTACACAAATGGCCATGCACAAGTTCTATAAATAGCATATGCTAAATAAAGTTTGCTCCTTGTTTGTGACGTCACAATGTAAAAATAGCGTCACTATGTAGGTCACTTGTGACGAAAAATGGCTGTCTCAGTCGTACTCGTTTAACAAACGACTGTAAAACTTATTGTATATCTTAGAAATCCTTTTGAAGTAGCGTATGATAATTTGTACACAGTTTATTAAGACAAATGACTTCCTATAAATTTAATAAATGATTGGATTGGTCGTTTAAGTGAAGAACGGCAGATGGTTAAAAATGATACTTGTTATGTTGCCAAGTGAAAGCAAGTTTAAAAGGAGGTGTGTTTTTAATTAAGCAATTTGCTATCAAAGACGTCCAATTTACAATTTGAAAAATAGTTGAATATTTTAATAATTATATAATTAATAAATACTTAAGATATCGTTTACTTTAGATTCAAAACATGTTAGATATTATAAGAAGTAGGCACCCATTCACTATCCAACTTGAATAAACGTCTCTTCCGAGACAGAAGATTTGGGTTTTGATGGTCGCCATGCTAATTTTTGGAAAGGATATTCTTATCCACCCATTCTGTCGCCGAGATTTGACCATTTCTGATAAATGAACTGTTCTTGTTATAAAAATTAACATACATGGAGAGAAATATAAAACTCAGAAAAATCTATCAGCTTTTGTGACAGAACGCTACGGAGGGGGTCACGTGACCGCCTATATCACGTGATTCGCGCATGCACAGAACGGTGGCAGATGTGCATTAAAATCGGAGAGGACTAATTTAAAATATAATCAACAGTGAAACCAAATATTATTTTTGTTATGGAAGTTATTCAATTAGTTCGCAAACTTTTTGATCACCCCTCGTATGCTGTTTATATGAATTGTTCTACTCTGTAATATATATATAATGTATTTATACCTATGAGTCTCTTGGTTTTAATAAAATCTTAAATCTGCTTAATTCTAGATTTCAGCATACATCTGTGCTTTTAATCCAATTTAACAAAATGTCAAAGAGTCTTAGTTTTCATGCTGGATTATCGCCTGGCGTAACCCTCCATTGAATTCATCATTATAATGTAATAAAGGCCCCAGTTGAAAGATCAGTGTTTCCTAAATTTTGTCCTTTTTCAATCTACTTGATTTAAGATCCCTATTATCAACCTTACTTAAGGCACCAGTAAGGACGTGTCCAGGAAGACTATATATAGTAACAGGGCAAAGGAAATCTTGAACTTGTGGGAAAATGTTACAGATTTTCGATACGATCTAGGCATTGTAGAGTTATTTTTTGTAACCAAAAATTTTGGAAGCAATGCAAGATGCACTAATATATTAATCAGAAATACTCAAAGAATGAACGTCATACTTTTATGACACTAAGTACCCGTATTTCATACGTGTATACCATTATTATTTTCTGAATTTTATGCTGAGAAAAAACCCTCTTTAAATTCACTTTTGAAATTTTCTTCATTTCATAATTAGACATAAGTTAATATTCATTTTTTAAAAGAAAGCAATGCTTCTTACTTTATTTTTTTTAGTTAACTTGAGTTGAATGCTATTCTGGTTGATAAAACTCTTTGAATGTTGAAATTTACAGCACAGAGCTATTAAACCTTGAATTAGTATTCTATCAATAAGCTAGGCGGGAGATGTTTGCATGAGTATAATGATAAATCAAACCTGTACTCTTGAAAATCATGGCACGCGAGTCCTTAAGAATTTATGCCTTTGGTAAGGCTTAGTTTTACACTGTAAAGTAGATTGATAATTTATTTCACACCTGAAAACCTTTATTCTCTCTTCTTGGAAAGAATGAATGCAAAATTTTTGCATGCCTTTTCTATAAAGGTTTAATTAGTACTGAGTATTCTCTCCAAAAAATAAAATCCATGACCCTTTGTTCATGGTCCTTACATTAGGGAACGTGAAAATAAAATACAAATTATAAGATTTCTAATTGCAAACTCTTTAAATTTAATTTATTATATTAATATCATTAGCTAATTACCAAATTCCAAAATTAAATAAGTCATACCCTAGACCAAGAGTTCATCCCTTGGATTGGAACTTAGTTGAAAATACATCTTTGAAGAAAATCTTCTTCCCTTCTACAAATGAAGGATATGGAGATAAAGAATAGTATTTAATATCAAAGTTCATAAAACGATACAAAATAGGAGCAAAGCAAACACGGACCTTCAAATTATTAGAGGTGGGATCAGGTGCCATGGATGGCATGAATGATATAATCTATGCCCTGTTGAAATGGTAGCATGCATAACTCCTTCACATACATGTAATTATGGTATTTTGCAGTACATTTCATCTGGATACATAACCACATTTTGTGCTGTGTTGTTCAAAAATTAAAAATTAATTGATGTAATACCGGTAATCCTTTTTTGAAAGCTCTTATATCACCTTAATTTGTATTCTGTGAGGGCTTATATTTTTTTCCTTCGCGTTATTTCGGCTTTACAGTTTGCTTTACATTCCCCCATACACTGATTCTAGTGGGCTTTCGTAAAGTTTCAATATTTTGGATAAATGACTAAACTGAACTTAATTTTAGAGAGTGTGGTAGGCTACCTAATTTTAAGGCTGTTTTAGGGACATATTTTTGAACTTAGAGAGGAAATCTTTGAGTTCAAGAAACACATAAAAAGAAGGATATGGAGACACAATTATAATTAAATTGAACAACTTGATTTACCTCTGTACTATATTACATGCAAGACCCAAATGACTTCATTTATACGCCAAGAAGAGACTGAGCAATGTCATCTATGAGGTTAACCTGCTTCGCAGACGGTTAAGGGTTTTGTAAAATTTAACATCAAATTAAATGTACCTTATTTCCATAGACAATGCTCGTGTTAACAAGAAATTCGGTTTGATTAGCTGTTTCGTGATCACTTTCCTCGTCGTTCAATTTAACAGTGAAAACTGAAGGAGCTACATGCCCGTCCGTAGGATTAGCAGGAATTGATCTCTGTGATTTATTTTCACTCTGGCATTTATATATCTGATTACTCCTGTCCTCTGTGAACATGAAGCACATAGGGAAAACGAGAATAGGATATTACCAGCCGAGGAAAAAGAAAAGCTCTCATTAAAATACGTCCTCCATGTGAAAATAATGTAATTGGGGGTTTTATGCCGCAGTCATCGTAACACTCAATCAAGCTTTATCGACAGAACTCCAGAAATATTGGACTTTGATTATGTCACAGTTATTAATTTTATGTACTGCGCTTTCAGAAATCATAGTTCCCAGTCTTGAATATATCCTGTTTTATCGAAAACATCTGAATAAATTACATGTATATTATTGATATTATCGATACATTCTTTAAAAGATACAGGCGTATAAATGAAATTCATGGAGGTAATGAACTGTTTTCAAGCACAAAATTCCAATAAGCAACACATTTGGTGCAAAACAAATTAACACAGAGCTCTAAAAGTATAAGATGTGCCATGGAGGTGTGAGTGTTGCCTGCTGACCAGTCATACCCGCCGTGTACTCACTTGTCATGATCGGGAAATAACGGAAATATCCGATTCAGTGTGTAAATACTGGCCTAAAAATATGAAAATCGTCTGTCAATATTTAATTTATTGATAGATTGTATTTCCCGTCAATGTCATTGTATCGACCATAGAACTAACGAAATAGTGACGTTAAACGAGACTGTTGTCATTCTTGTTTCATCAACGTGTTTGTCAATAACTTACCCCGATCAAGATATTGTTCATACGTAAAGCACGCTTTAGCGTATTGAATCAACCGAGAGATATTAACCATATGCAGAGGATGGCGGTTTATTGCTGCATATAATTGGAAGTTGACGATTAATAAAAGTTTATGTCATTGCGTTTATCTTGGTTGTAAGATTACTATTAACGTCTTTGAAGTAAAATAATACGATAGTGAAACAGATGTGTCAGAACCTGTGGTATCTTTTACCGCTACCAGCTATCAGGATATTATATCGAATATCATAGTAATGGAAAAAACGGTTTTTAGCTGACAATACGTCGTCGATATATCTGAATGTCGAGTTGGGCCACAGCAAGTATTTGCTTCTTTTGACGTATAAGATTGTGAACAAAATCTGCTTCATTTGAATACAAAATAGGCCTGTTAATAACGGTGGCGCAATTAGTACGTATGGGAATGATTGTTGGAAGAACTGGTCTCCAAAAACTAGGACTGGGTATTGGCCGGAGATTTCGTATTGCGATATATTGCGATATTTTTAACTGTATTGCGATATGTATTGCAATATTTTCAATGTAATTTAAATGGCATTTTCTTACTATATTTACTTTAATTTACATGCAGAATGTACATAACCATGATAATTAACAAACACGGGGGAAAATCTTGTTGATTTCATTTAAGTTATGCTCTGAAATGTTCCCACAAAACAACTTCTCATTACTTCTGTCTTACTGTTTGACTTAATAACAAATTTTCATTAGTCCATTTTTATATTTAATGACAAAATTCCTTAATCTAAGCATATTGCCAAAATATCGATATTACAAAATCGTATTGCGATACGATATTTTTTGTCATTGTATTGCAATATATTGAAATATCGATATTATTGCCCAGCCCTACCAAAAACCACATAGATATTGTCAATCAGAAACTCATACAACTTTTTAATGTCAGCTTCAGAGTATTCGTTCGTGTGTACAATAATTTTTTTAACCCAATAACTTTGTAAATGACCAGTGACAAGGTTAGTACAAATATACGAGTTCCGTCATTATTTGAAAAGCAGTTGTGAATGAAATCAAAAAGCGTCAATCTTATTTTATCGTGGGCAATGGCTGTGTATAAGTTGAAGTCTTTCGTTTCTATGTTGTTGATTTTGGTAAAATTCTATTATTTCAAATGTTTAAAAAGTTCCTTAGGGTGTTAAGTATCTAAATCTAAGTTACACTACTTCTAGAATATATTGTGGAACTACACTCCTGGAGGCTTTCCTTCAATGACATTAATATTTTAGCGAAGAGTAGAAGAGAGGCTTGGTAGAACATTTACTGGAATCCACTTTGTATCTTTGAAAGGGTTTTAATACAGTAATATATTGAACCTGACTACTATTCAGTGTATACGTGTGAAATATGAAAGGAAATAATATGCTTCGGTACAAGGCTCATGAGATATGTTTGATTTTAAACTTCTAGAAACTTCTAAAAAAAAATTAAATCATCATTTTTTAAAGTCAGCAACGTACATTTAAACATGCGACTTTTTTATTGGCCACCAGGAGACGGTTATAATTTTTGCTTTTCGAAAAAAGACCTGATTTACTGCGGCAGGTGTGACCGGTAAACAGGAGATGCACACTCCTCCTAGGAACTTATCAACACCAGTGAAATTTCCACATGTCTGTGTTTCATGCCCTCATTACAGTTGTACTATTTATATATGTTTTAGATTGTTTGAGATCGATCACTGTTCGTTATTCTCACCTTTTTCTACTCAGGCTGAGATTTACCTCACCGGTAAACTGAGACGCCACCTCACCGGTAAACTGAGACACCACCTCACCGGTAAAGAGCTGTCATGATAGACCTGAGACGCCACCTCACCGGTAAAGAGCTGTCATGTTAGACCTGAGACGCCACCTCACCGGTAAAGAGCTGTCATGTTAGACCTGCTGTCCCGGGACCATGAAACAGACTTAGACTTAAGTCAAATTATTCATGGTGTATTAGACTTTTGATTTAGTCAAGCAGACAAAAATTACAATATTTGTTAATATTGCTTTACAAAAGTGTCGTTGTCTGCTAAATTATAGATTCTTTCATTAAATAATATTTACATTCAGTGTAATTTTCCTTATGAAATCCATTAGAAATCCACGACGTTCAAATTTCTATAACACACGCGAAACCTTGTCACCGCGTGTTAGAATACACAGTAGGAACTAAATGCATTTTCAATACTCTAGGAACACCAAAATGTAAAATGTTTATTTCAATTTAATGAAAATCTATAACCCTAAAAAAATTACGTAAAAATTAACGTAATGTGCGTTAAGAATTAATTTGTCAATTTTTTCCTCGCAATGTTTGTTTACGTTATTTAACTCTGCAACGTCATTTAACGTCATTTGACGTCACAAAAGGCTCTTACATCTATTAACCAGGGCAGTTTTTGAAGGGCGCTAAATTCACATTTAAGATTAATGAAATACCCATTTAGGGAGAAGGAAAATTAGAGAATGTAAAAATAAGCATTGTAGTCATATTTTTGGATGTCTTCCGTCCTATAACACACCTGGCCGTGCCGACAAATTATCATACCGCGCTAACGCGCGGTATTCAATTTGTCGGCACGGCCAGGTGTGTTATAGGACCGAAGACATCCAAAAATATGAATTCAATGTTTAAATAAACATTTTATAGGCGATTAAAAATTTGACTTAAGTCTAAGTCTGTTTCATGATCCCGGGACAGCTTTTTCATGACAACGAGGTATAAATCTCCACATTGTGGCATTGGAACCCGCCCCTGAATAATCGACTCTAGAGTAAATACTCCTATACTGCCCCATGTAGGCTACTCTTGTTATTTCGTTTGTTGATAAAAAAAGAAGAAAACTGAAGACAAAGTAAAACAGTTATCAAGTGAAGTGTCTACCTCGGAAGACGTCATTAAGTCCATTCGCCGTATTTAACGAGATACACTTGTTTTCTCTAAGTTATAAATTGTAATCTTGAACATAAGAATGTTCTACTGAACATTTTTTGTGTTTAATTTTGTGTAGGCAGGAAAAGAGGCATATAAGCAATGTAACACACTTTATGCAGACTGCTAAATACTATTTTCCAGGGTTTTCAACATGTTGCCCTCATTTACACAGACCTAGGTCTGTTCCATTTTGAATCTGGATAAATACAATGTCTTTTAGACAGCAAAATTGCTGTAGATACACTTAACTTGAAAGAGAAGAAAACGCATAACTCTAGGCACAAAGTAATTCCACATGTATTGAGACTTGTCAATGTCTTCAGACACGTACATTTTAATGGAAAATGGTAATTCCATACTACCTCTAGGGAAAACGTCAGCAAAATGTTGTTCGTAATAAATGGTATGGGCTGGTATATGTGATTTAATGTCATTTTGGGATGAAGTACATATATAATTTTTGCATGAGTCATTTAGCACCATCAACTCATTTTAAAAGATCTGAATATTTGGAAGAAAGAAGAAAAAAATGTTATAATGACTCTATTCATTCAAATAATAACTAAAAGCAACTAAGAATTTGATTTATCTACAATGTATAGTTTATTTTTATTATGGATCCTCTCTCTCTCTCTCTCTCTCTCTCTCAATCCACTGTCGGTGTTGATTTCTTTAATTATTTGTATTGCTGTGATATTTGCATTATAAATCAAAGTTTTCTGTCCTTGAAAAATCTTATTCTTAAATACTCGCACAAGCAAAAACATGAATATTTGAAAGTGATAAAATATACTGTAGATCACTATATTTTCGCGACACCTTATTTTCGTGACTAAGCTATTCGATATTTATTTACGAAACAAAACGCGAGCTGTGGTTTCTTTTTCATTTAAACATTAATAATACAATTATACGCGAGAAAAAATTTCGCGAGCAGACAGACTCTCATAATAACGCGAAAATAAAGTTCACGCGAACAAAAAGTGATTTACAGTATTTGAAAGTGATAAAATATAGTTTAAGAATATAAAAACAATAATTGATGTTGGAAAGAATGAATTCTTTCGTTTTTAATTGTTGTATGATAAATAAATTTTTAAGAAAACATATCTAGAAAAATATGAACTGAGTTAGATTACGAAAAATTATCCTTTCAGTAGGTTTTTATGTTTAAAAATGTTTTATTTGAATACAGATAACCAACTTTTTTTTGCGTGGGAGAAACATTCGCGAGTTTCGCGACCTTCTTTAACTTCCGAATATTAATTGCAGCGAATCATTTATTTAGCTTTGTATCTGTGAATGATTCCTCAATCGCTAAAATTTATCGTCGCGGATTGATTTCAAACTGACGAATCTTAAATAAAAGTTGATATGAATAAAAGTTGGTTTACAGTATTGCTTATTTTGTCATTTAGGTATGTCACTGGTCAGCTTTGAAAAAAGGTTGGTCATATCTCTTTTGTCAATAATTACCAGTTACATTTCCTTTTATGAATTATATATCTTAATAACAATGTAAATTGTTAACATTTGTATTAATCGTTTTTTGGACCTGCTTAAAAATAAATAGAAACAAAAGAAGGACATCTCATTTTATGAATTGATATGTCGACGACAAATCAATCACGTATATGTATTTACAATTAACAATTGTTATTTCCATTCTTATTTCGATACGATATATCCCAGTGAGTTTGTAATAAAAGTTACCACAACGTCTGACTATTCTGTTTTATATTTTGATATTCTACTTGAAGAAGACGTTACTGGTAATTTAATACTCAAGCTAAATGATAAACGTGATGACATTAACTTTTCAATCGTCAACTTCCTTTACTTATGCAGCTATATAACTTCATCACCTGTATACGGGGTTCATAAATCTCTCGGTTGATTCTATACGTGAGAGCATGCTCAACGTATGAACAATTTGTAAAACGAGGTAAATCATTTACAAAGAAGTTGATGAAACAAGAAAGTTATCATTCAGTAAGTTCTAAGTTCTATACAATGGCATTGTCAGCAAATAAAAGTTATAATTTAGTCAAATGTTGACTGACGTTTTTCATACTAATTGTAGAGCCATTATATACACAATGAATTGTCCACGGATTTTCTCGTTATATCCCGATCATACAAGGATCATGGCACTTGATCCCACTTCTGAGGCTTTGGAGGTTTTGTTTGGTCTGCTGCAATTTTGTATTGTTTAAGGGGCATTTGAGCTTGAATACTGTTCGTTACCTCCATTTATTTCATAAGGGAGACATTCCTTCAAATATAAACATTTCCTTAAAACAATATTGGTAAATGTTTCCCCCAGTTATATATTTTGTTTTTATTTGCTATGAATATTTAATATGTAGGCTTCACATAAATTTTAAAATAAATTTTCATATTTACTCCACATATTGTGTCAAAAAAGATTATATTGACCAGGAAAAAAATTAAAATAACATTGCTTTCAAACCATATATTTTGACCAAAAAAATCTAAAATGTAAAATGTTCCAAATATGGTATAATTTTGGATTTATTTTGGAGAGTAAACTGAACTTTAAATTATGTAGTATACATTGTCATCACCTGGTTATTACATTTGATTAAATATTTCACAGCTTACAGCGATTAACCATAAACGTGCAAAATGTTCAAGTTAATTGTAACATTGCATAGTTATAGGCACATTCTTCCCCGTTGCGTTGTGACATTTGGGTTATGCTATATGAGTAGTTATCTACAATACTCTTTGATTCATCGTATGCCACGAGTGACACGTTTTAACAGGTCGGAGAGAATACTCGAAATCGGGTATTATCCGTGAAATCGCGTATAATACTCGATATTAGGGTATCGTTGAATCCGCGAAATCGGGTATAGGAGGTGTAACCACCTAATAAAACTTAAACAATGGGATGGCGCATGTTGCCGAGTTAACTTTCATCTAGATTTACATGTTTTCTAAAGGTATCACTAGCGAAGTAAGAATTTGGGCGTCAAGATTAATATGCTCGGGACAACAAATACCCGTGGAGCTCAGTACATTTCATGATCTGCACACAAGAAGGCGTTCGATTTGCTTTATAATTTTCCTTATGTTGAAAGTATATGCATCTTCCTAATGTTCATTCCCAACAAAACAGAATTGTAAAGTATCAGAATTCGGGAATTTATAATAATTCCACATCAACACGACAAACATGAACAATTTGTAAATAAATCAAATTATACGGAAACACATTTCACACACAAGATATGATGCCATGTATAAACAAGTGATTGTCTATCGTATCTAATTATGCGTCATTAATTACTTTCACATTCATCTTGTGCATAAAATCAAATTTATTTATGAATGTATAAATAATGTAATGATAAAAACGTCTAAAATTTCGGCGAAAAAAATCCTCTTTCTCTTTTTTTGGAAATCTTTTCTTTTTAAGGTCTTCCGTTTCCAACGGAAGACCTTCTACTGATTCTGATGGTTAAGATTATTCCCTATTATTCTTTTTTTTTTCCTAGACGCCAACTTCGAGACCTCGTAACTCGCTCATTTCTAAACGGATTTCCCTCAAATTTTCAGAGATTATAGACGTTTATAAACTCTATCTGAATGCTGACATAAATTTCAAAAAGTCACTTCCGGTTTTGAGTTATTTCCCTTTTAACGAAAATTTATAGGCTTTCGTTTCCAGACAAAGGCTCAGAGGCGGCTAAAGCTGGAGCAGGAATTCTACTGATTTTAGATAATAGAAGGATTGAAGTTGTGCACATCGGTTTTTGTTTTTCGATTTCTCTATTCAAAATGGCGCTATAGGGGTCAAAAATTAGAACGCTTAAAAGAACCAAAAATTACTCATATTTTGCTTCTTATCTTCTAAACTAAAAATATTTTGTTAAGACATGATGAACAAATATTGTGCATAATTTTAATCTCTATCATTTGACATCATTAAAAAGGGGCTGGCCCCTCAAATTAGGGGTCAAGGGCGCTCGAAAGTTTTTGCTTTATAACTTAAAAACGGTAAATATTTCGATATGGTTATCGATTTGAAATGGGTTCTTTAACATCTTATTGATCTCATGAAAACGTTATTTTGTTCAAGTCATGTTTTATTAGATGAGCAGAAAACTTTATAGTCCATGTACAGGTAAGTGATTTTATTCGGCAAGTGAAGAAGAATTCTATATGCGTACGCGTATAACACGTATAACTGAAATTAATTTGATAAGAATAATATACCTAGCTAAATTGAATGTTAACCTTTGTTGAAATAAGATTTTTAACGAATTCTCTAGCTGGATGTCATACAGATTATTCAGAGACAACTTTCTCCCTGTGTTTAGTTTAAAGAACAAGACGGGAGAGAGGAAAAATATTTTTTAAGTATTAATATTCAATGTAGCATTATTTATTTAAAGAAAAATTCAAGCTTAAGATAATTCACTGTCATTCAATTAATGCATCGTGAATTTTCCTCGGACCCTGAAAGTTTCGTGTGTACAGTGTGCGTGTTTTGTGTGTACAGTTATCACATGGTTATGAAACCCGTTTATCGATCGCGCATTGACCTGTATATACATTCTTGAGGTCAACATTACCGCTCTTTGATATTACTAGAGTCCTAGATTTAAGATCAAGAAAATATGTCATTTGCGCTAATCGTAAGAATATTTCTATATACAAATTTAAAGGTTTTCTTGAACATGATTTAAAAGTGTTGAATGTCGGATTCTATTCTTGGACGAATGAATAAAAGATGCTGCGTTTACGCGCGCTTTTCTCATCTGCTGAGGTATCTATGGACGAGTTCATCGGTTACACTGAAGGGTGACACAGGATGACCTATCGATAACTCTGCCAATTTTGATAGTGATTTTAATTGCACATGTACATAAATTAATGTTCAATTCTACCCTTGTGAAGTCCATTATAGTCTCGTTATTTAAAAAAAATTGGGGATATCAATACTGCAACTTGTTTTTGATTTGTACGAATGATTCTATTACTGGAAAGGTACACACGTAGTACGAGGATTGTTAAGGCCCCATCTCCCCCTCCACTTTGAAGTAATTGCAATCGTTACATGTATACGGGCCTATATCAAGTTATTCAAATTGCTGTATACCAGAAAAATTTGCGATTTTGTTTAAATTAGCAAATACATATAAATTGTAAGTGGAAGTGACGTTTCCAATTCTCATGAAAATCGTAAATGAAGCAACTTTGAGTTTTGCATGAATTGATACATAACTTATAATTACATTGTACTGAATGTATTCCTTTTATTTCCTGGAATAAAAAGAATATCACTATGACACAATTTTACGGGTACATGATGGTAACTAAATACATGGTGCTTTACACGGAGGAGCTCCCAAAATATATACTTTCCGAGCTTTCAGAATACGAGAGAAAAAAATGAATAATAAGAATTTTTTTTTAACAAATGCAAAATTGTTTCTGAGAAAGCCATGTAGTTGCATACAAATATTCCAAGCCATTCTTTCGTGTTTATCGGACTAAAAGAGATAATTTTTCATCTCATCGCGATACGTAAAGATTAGTATGCGTCACTAAACTTTCCTATATATAAACGTTTTAATTTCTAAAACTTGTGCCGATTAGAGTGTTCATTCGAGCATCGAAGTGTGTACATGTATTAGTTTCTTTGGGTAAGGGGAGGTACCAGTTTTTACTGCGTTTGATTTCCGGAATTTTGCATTGCTTTTCCGACACTTAATAATTCCATTTCTAACATTCATTATTTTCATTTTGGATTTTTACACTATATTACAAGCAATTTAAAGTTAACAAAGAAGATGGAATCATTATTTTAATAGAATATATTTGGTTAAATTAACACAAGTGAACTTGTGATGAAAATTTATTAAACGAAAGTCAAGCAATCAAAAGTTTAAGTTTGTATTTTGAAAAATAAATCATATCAAATCACAGGAAACAAAGACAGGTTGTAAAGCTCACACACCGACACACACACACACACGTTTTGGTAACTCGGAATAGTCCAGAGTAAAACTATATTTTCTTGATGACGGAATGTCCAGTACATCTAATGTTCACGTCCGGGATAGTCCACGGCGGATCTAAAAACTCCCTCACACAACATACGGGATTTACTTAAATTTCAATTAACACATTTACGCAATTCATACATACAAGTCAGACGCTCTTTGATGTAGAGGATTGACACTAATTCCTTAGATAAATACTGAGTGACAAATTCCTTTTTACTATTTAAACTCAAATTGATAGGTTAATAACTTAAGCATATGTCAAAAATAAGCATTAAAAATAATTCTTTTCATAAAATTAAATTCTGTTTAAACAATATAAATCACTAGCAGCGCAAAGACAGACTTTTAAAAATCAAAGTACTCAGAAGTACACAGAGCCGGCCTCATTTACAAAGTAGAATGGATTTCTTACATGAATCCCGTTTATATTCTGATGAAAAAATTATTTTAAAACTATCAATATAAATAATAAGACACTGACAGTGAGTTTTTCAATCCTAATACCACGGTCCGATTTTGTCAGAATCAGAATTAATCTGGTACCGCAGCTGAATGTAACAAACAGGCCAGTCTGGTTCCCTCTCCTGCATTATCTCGTATGTGTAGAGAACTACGGTAACACTGATTATCAAAAAATCCTTACGCTAATGAACTATGTTCTTTGACTTATGAAGTTTTCAAAGTCATTACTACTAATGTTTATTTTATATAGATAAAACTTCGTTTTATTTTTGTTGCTTTATTTAGCGTTTTTATTATCTCAAAAGCGGTTGAGAGTAAGAACTATATTTTTGCACGTAACTTTGAAATGGCGACTATGGGGTTAACATCCTGCTTTGAACAGGATCACATAAGCCGGCAATTGCTCTTTGAGCAATAAGCCCGGCTAAAAATCAGAGGTGGAATCAGGCGAATTCAATCCTTTTATGGCACCACCAACCCCGTAACGAGACACGTATATGTTCTCGTCGAAATGACCGGTCTCCGCGTCTTGAACCTCCAAGAACATGTATTGCATGTTCTTGAATAATATGTATTAATAAGTCTCTAAGGAAATCTCATGTAGGAAACCTGATTTATATTCTAATATACTCTAATTTTTTTTATTATTCGTACTTTTCAATCTATCATGTTCAAATCACATGTATTTATTTTTTTAGGGAACATTACACCTTGCCAGTCTGTCCATCTGTCACGAGAAAATAACTATTGAATGAGTTGAAATAGGACTTTGATATTTCACATGTGCATTATTTGTGACATCTGATTTTCAAATATACAGTGATTTTGGACCCTGTGACCTTGATCTTGGAGCTTAACCTACTTAAAAAAAATAACATTACTTTAAATTGACCATAACTTTTGAAAACTTCCATTTTATAAAAATGTATTAACTGTGACAACACCTTTTAAAATTCACTGATTTTTTACCCTTTGACCTTGAAGTTTGACCTGCTTTTCAAAAACATTAACAATACCCATGCCTTTTGACTGAGAAGAGATAGGACTTTTATTTTATCCCTGTGAATTACCTTTGACAACTCTTTTCTAAATACACTGACTTTTGACAACTTGACCTTGGGGCTTGATCATAACTTTTTAATGAGGAGAGATAGGGCTTTCATATTGCACAAACATCACAATGTCATGTACATAACCTGTGATAAAATCATATCAAATACTAGTATATCATGAAATTTGACCTTGAAATTTATCCGGCTTTTCTATAACCTTTTACACATGTATATTAGCTGTGACAAGGCCTATCTAAAAGAAAGGTATGGTTTAAATCATGGAGAGTGTGTTACGGCCTTGAATCAAGGTCATTTAGGATAAGATATTTTGACTGGATGCATTGTTTGAAAAAAACATGTGTGAATTTGTCAATACAGTAGCACAAAAATGGGATATGCTCATCACCAGCTTGTGTCATGGTGTGACCCAAGGTCATTTTGACAAGGTCAAGGTCGCAAACATTCCTTTACTATCATTTTTTAATAGTAAAACATAATAAGATGATATCTACCCTTAAAAGATTGCTTTATCATTAGAACGTGGCATGACCTTGACTCAAGGTCATTTCTCTCTGTCCGTAGCTCCGACGGAAGACCTACTCGTTGCTTTGCAACGAGCTCGGCTCTAGTTTTATTTATCATTCATACATATTTGCAGAATATGTCAACATTTTAGCAGAGACAGTGATAGTTTAAGGAATACAGCTTATGAGAGAACATAACTATTGATCGTTTAATTTCGCTAAGTCATCAATATTTTACCATTTCTTGGCGACTTCAAAGGGGGGGGGGGGG
>PRKT01000247.1:322209-347216 GCA_003671525.1 Saccostrea glomerata | reverse complement strand
ATATTGGGTAACTACTACAAACACATTTATTGTCGAGGATCTTGTACGGTTTACTGACTATTGCCGCCTAAATGTTACTTTATGATTAGATGTTTTCTGATGCACGAGCCAGCAAATATTATAGTTGGCGACTTGTTAGAACTTTGAAAATGAATGTTTAATATCCTATACATACTTTAAACAATTAAAAACATGAAAATTAGAATAACATTTTTCAAAGCATCGCTTACAGTTACGCTAGAGCGTTATAATAGCATGTTTGGCTCTGTTATTTTGATTCAAAATGCTCAAAAGTCTGGCTCAGGAATTTTTCACGTATATGGAAATGTCACCATATACCAGTGGAATGTTTTAAATTTAGACATTTACTCTGCACTCGATGCTGTATTGCAACCATTGAAAATAAGGAATTTTTACTGTCAACGCATGTCGTGAAGGACTTGCAAAATTCACTTCAAAGTACCGAGAATTTTGACAAAAGAAAGGAAATGTGTTACCTGGTACAACTTGTTAATAATCGACTAACATATACAGCTCCACCGGCTGAGTTGCGTGAAGGTAAACAGAAATTGGAAAAGATTGGGAGAAATGATTCTATATTGAAGTCATGTATAACATGGATATGCTTATAAATCTTTCAACGCAAATGTGTGTGTCAAGTATTTGAGTCGAAGACATTTTTCATGAATAATTTCTATACTCAATATGCATATCATTATTCTGATGTTTTTCTTGTTTGGTATATTAAAAAGCATCACCTTTTGTTTTTATTTCTGCATATTTCCTTTTATCTCTTGTATTTTTATCCATGGCACTGTTTAAGTTAATAAAACAGCTCATCTTTTTGAAAAAAAATATATATATTGAACTTTACTCGGACATTTGGTAACTACATACCTAATGAAAAAACGCAATTTTCTCTGGTACAAGTATTATGTCGCTATGAATTGCGTTAAAATGGCCAAAATAGCCTAAAATAATCAAATGCTCTTGAATACTTTGCCTAAACCTTCAGATCTGAAATTTGTTTTATAATGTAAAACTTTTTTAGAAAATTATAATCCACGAGATGTACTTTAAAAGGATGGGCTTTTACATAAGCTGAAGCTGCTCAAAAGACCAATTTTATTCAATTTCAGGAAAATTGCAGTTTTGCAAAGCCTGATCTGCTTTTCCTTAACTCTCACAGGAAAATGTTATTGAAGGAAATGGAAGTCTTTAAAATCAATTGATATTTGAAATTGAACAACGGAGCTTGGTCATTTAATTGGTGTGTGGTCAGGGCCATCTATGGATAAAATGAACTTAAAATTAATTTATTTTCTGTTCCACCGCATTACAGTTTTCTTACAGAATTGAAAGTTAAAGATAAATTTTGAACGTTATTATATTCTTGTTTTTTCTTGTTACATAAACACTTTTAATTGTTGTAAAATCTTTGGATCATTCTTATCAAGGAATTTAAAATCTTAACAAACGATACCCGGTCCTTATTAAGTAAAATTATTGCAAAAGACACGTACGAAGACTATAACCCTTTTTTTAAGATGAGGAAATTTCATTCAGGAGAAATCAATGATCCGAGCATTTCTCGGTAAAATCTTTCCAACAATTGTATATATGCTTCAATCGTACTTTGGCTTTCAAAGTGCGATGATGCCCAAAAGGCCCTGCACTATACCGGAAGAAGAAGAAAGGATCTCTAAAGGCCACAAGTGTGTTTATTTGTTCTTACTAAAGTTTTGATAATTGTAAGACACATTCGTTCATAAGTTTTTTTAATTTTAACTTTAATTAAATAATTGTATTACTTCCTTGATTTGAATTAATCGCCTCATGCCTTGGGCATTCTTTCTCTGACTTGGTTTCATCAAACATTCCTCGGTGAGCTTAAGATAAGAAACATCTGTTTCATACTTGGATATTTAACTTGAAAAAGACGTTAATGGTAATCTAACAACCAAGATCTATGATAAACGTGATGACTTTAATTTTCAATCGTCAGCTTCCCTTACTTATGTAGCCATATACCTTCATCACCTGCATGCGGAGTCTATATCTCTCAGTTAATTCTATATACACGAGCATGCTCTACGTATGTACAATGTCTGAAACAATGTAAGTTATTGACAATCAGTTAATGAAACAAGAATACCAATAGTCTCGTTAAAGTTATAATTTCGTAAGTTCTATTGTCGATACAATTACCTTGTCAGCAAATACAATTTATCATTGAGTTAAATGCTGCCTGACTGACTTTTATCATACTAATTGTTAGTCCATTATTTACACACTGATTTAACGACATTTCTCGATCATGACAAGGAGCACACGGCATGTGGGACTAGTCAGCAGGGAATGCTTACTCCTCTATGGCACCTGATCCTATCTCTGATGTTTTTGATGTTCAAGTTTGCTCTGCTCCTTTTTTGTATTGTTTTCTCGACTTTTGAGCTTGAATACTGTTCTTTATCTCCATATTTTTCCATCTCCCCACAGTGAGCTACGTAATAAACCGTATGCGTGGAACTTTAAGCGCGAAGCAAATATAACGATTTTTCATTAAAAATTTTTAGGGAAGTGTAATTTAACGATTTTAAGATGTTCACTCAAGAAGCTTTTACAAATAAAAAGCAATTAATTTTAGCGATACTCAATTTTAGCGATTCCAAAACACTTGTTTATAAAGCCAAAATTAAATCCTCGCTAAGAATTCTGCTTATACGGTATTATTGAGTTCATTTTTCGAAAGTGTTGGGGGGAATAAATAATTGATGCCATCTATTTCTTCTAGTCATTTTGAATGATTTAATGTTATTGAGGTGAAAATGTTCTCCTTTGATTTGACACAAATTAAGAGTCATTCTCTGTAAGCATCAAAATGGGTTGGAAATTGAAAATCACGGAATTTGCTGAAATTTTGTGAAATAGTTACATTATAAGCCCAATTTACAAAAATAATATTAAAAGTGATCAATTGGTCTTGTTTCCATGGCAACCAGATTATCTGTTTTTTCACATGGTGGTAAATACCTAAAATGATATTTCTTCCCATTCATCTACATTTAATTAAATAAAGGTGGTTATTCTTATTTTTTCCTTTGAAATAATTTGTTATTTGTATTTTCTGTCAAAAAAAATTGAAAAAAAATTTTTAGAACTGCTGTTAAATGCCAGTTAACATAAAAAATTGCTTTAAAAAAAGGGGGGTTAAACATAACAATGTGTACAAAAAACGCAGGCACTGGTGGAATATTCTAATGCTCTGAATTTCACCTTATACATTAATGAAGAACATATGAAAAAATGGGAGAGGTATTATTTACTTTAAGAAAATAAATTGATTGTAAAGTTTGTAAAAATCTCTAAATTTACACAAATTTTTGACAAGAGTTATTTCCCCTTTCGGAAATCTTTTGCTTAAATCAATGAAAATGAAAGTGAAAGTAGACAGCAGAAAACGACTTTGAGGAGTAAATACTGTCTGCTTTGGATATTTTTAGGGGTTTTAATCCAACTTGTGAAGTATTTAACGTTACCCATAGTTAAACTGTTAAATGAATGATTGTTTTTACCTTACTGTGACTGAGAGATATGCATGTTTGTGTATAACGTTAGATGTGATAAACTTAAAAATTCCTATGAAATTCCTGCCTCTGTGACAACAAGTGCTTCATCATTGAAGAAAAAGTGTTTAAAAACAAAGTAACATTAGTTAAATAGACTTCAGAGCTGAGGATGGGATAATAAGGTTGTGATGAAGAAATATACATGGCAATAAGAAGATCACTAGGCAAGTACCAATGAATGAAATATTTACCACGTAGGCCTATATTGAAAGTTGCACATATTTTGTATGAGTTTATTGATAATAGGGTATGCCTATTTATAAAAAAAAAAAAACATTTAAGTACCCAAAGCATAAATAATCATTTGATTCTAATTGTATCAATAATTAATTTATAGCATACCTATTATCAATCTTATTAAAATCAGATGTTGATGAAAATTACATAAATCATCTATTGATAAAAATCATATATGTAAACTTAATTACCGGTAGACTAAATTAATTCTGCACACATGATGAAAGCTAAATACCTCATAACAGCTTTTTAAATGTGTGCTTGAAAAAGGGGGGGGTGGGAGTTATTGCAATGTAAGGTATTTGATCAATTTAAAAAAAAAATAATTTCATTTATTAATCATTTTTTAAATTAATTTTTTTTTTATTTTACAAGTGACCTTATGAAATCACATCGCTAAACTGAACACGTGACATAACTGCGATTTTCTTTTCGATTTCAATTTTTGCAGGGTTGAAATTTGTTGATTCAAGTTTTTTTTTTTATTTTTGAATGGGTAGATGATCGTGGGTGAATGTGTCCTTCCTTTTAGTAACTTAAAATTATTGCAAAAAAAAAATGAAAGAACATAAGAATTTATTCATTTATTTCTTTAATATCAGATTAATTTATGCAACAAAGAAAAATAATTTATTTTCAGATTTTTTGCCATAGCAAACACCACTACAGGAGAATTTAAGCCAAATTTATAATACAATGTTTACACTTTACTGAAACAATACCGGTATATAATGAGGGAATACATGAAAGTTTATAAGAAAATACTGCAATTTTCAGTGAAAAAGGAGTTTATTTTACGTGCATGCGGAAATTGGGGATATGTGAAATGGTCGTTGTTAAAATAATGGATTTATTTGCCCAAATTATAGCAGAGAAAAAAATTATATTGTATTTGATTTTGTCATATTTTATCACAGACTTTATGTTTCTGGAAAATATTTTTAAGAAGCCTTCCAAATAGTTTTAGATAAAAATGAGTTATTTAAATTGAAAAAAAAAATACTAAGACAAATAAATCCCCCCCCCCTTTGTAACATATTGGAGGTGGTGCTGGTAACCTTTTATATCCCCCTCACTTTAACCCTCAAGAAAACTATTAGATCATTATATTTTTCCTGCCATATATCGTTGAGGTTCTCTGTAGATTGGATTTCAAAAGCTTATAGGGAGTTCACTCCCAGGGGCATAGACCCTACGGATATATAGTGTTTTGGAACTAATAAGAGTGGCGGTGGTTTGTATAATTATATAATTTTAATCTAATTGCACTTTCCCTATTACTTATTTTACCCTCTGTGTCTTAATGAGGAAGAACAAAATCACAAAAACTTTAAATTACATACTGAATTTTGATTGTAATTCTTCATGTGTATGAATCACGCTTATCTCGGCTTGGAAAACTTCAACAACAAAAAATTTATGTACGGTAAGGACAGACACACGGATTAACAGGAAATTGACATCAGGTTAAGGAAACTCGAATGTTACCCACCTATGCCACAATGCATGCCTTAGCAAATACTGTGCTAAAATTTCAAGCATTTTCAATGAATAGTGATACATGTGTAATTGCTTAGAAAACTGCAACCAAACTTTTGATAATATGTTTAGACATACTGTTACATACAGGCAGCCAGACAGACAGACGAACGGACTGTCACACAAAGGTAAATCAGTATGCCCTCCTCTTCTTCTTAGCGGTGGTATAATAATTCCCAACGAAAGGAACAGCGAAAGATCATTTCAAAAACAGTAAAAACAAGTTGAATTGGGGGGGGGGGGACTCTTGACTATGTGGTCGTCCTACTTAAACAAAGAAGTGCATGTACACGTTAAAATATGTTATATGTGTTTCAATTGATTAAACAAGTATGATGAAGTTCCAAAAGATCAGGCATGATTTTATCATGTTTAGGTCGATATTTATTGTTTCCATGGAAACAAATCCTGCTGCAGTAATTCAGATACAGTATATGTCAGTCTAAGTTTGAGATCATGTGTTTTTGTCAATGCAGGTAAATAAATTAATTAGAAGTATAAACAAACATTTGTGGCAGTGCTATGAGTTTTGTGTACTTGTACATCAATACTTATTTGGATCATTCCTGAATTATTTGGTTACCATAGCAACTGTTTTTATTAAATTATGAATTTATAGTCTTTTTCATGTTAGTGAAATGATAAGGTTTATGAAATTTATTTTATTGAAGAAGACACATAATCGTGCAATAAAGCAGTAGATTTTGTATATAAATTTTCGATAAAACATATCAATGAAAAGGATTTTCTTGAACTATTGGCTGCCATAGCAACCATTTAAAAAAAATACGTTATGAATTACTATTTTAATATTTAGTGAAATACAATTAAATTCAATTCATTTTACTGAAAAAAAGAGGGAAAAAATAATGAATGAAGCTATGATATTATTTGTTGTATAATTGTTAGTATAACAAAATTTGTGATAGCAACCAATATAAGGAAGTGTTCAAAAAGTATTCGGTTACCATAGCAACATGATTTTAGACGCTTGAATTTTTATTTATTTTTCTTTTAAATGTACATAAGTGAAATAAGAAATATAATAAGTGTTATCTATTTAAAATTGAAGAAATTAAATAATGCACCGAGGCTACAAATTCTGCATAATGATAACGTCATTAGCTATATGATTTTTCCTGACTTTTTGGTTGCTATAGTAACAACTTATTTTTGTTTAATTCTTGAACTTACACATTTATCATAACATTTTAAAAATATGATTTTAAGTAGTGTGATTTGCTTTACTTTTTACTTTTCTAAATTTATGATGTACAAAAAGCAGCCAATGTTGAATCTACAAATTAATCCAAAATCTCCATGGCAACCATTTTCATTTTCGTTTTATTTTATTTTAAGAAATAATACCTCTCTAGAAATTTTATATTTTATTGAGTAAGGAATGACCTTTCCAGTGATGGTAGTTGTTTGTTATGGGTTGCCCGCGTTTTCTTGCTACTATGCTTAGAAAATGCCAAATATTGGCATTTTTTCAAATTTGCAAAATTTTGAAAAATTCACACTTTTCAATGGAATACAACTCTTTTATGACCAACTACTGAATAATTTCATCAGTGGTGGTAGTTACTCCAACAAATAGTCTACCAGAGTAGACAACAATTTTATCTGTAAATTATATACAGAAAATAGAAATTTATGATGAAGATGGTATACTTTCAGCAGGTTGCTATGTATTTTTGGCCTCAAAATGGTGGTTTTGGTTACCATGGCAACCGGGACTCAAAATAAAAAATTAACCCCTAAAATGTTCTATACATGGTGTTTCTACATTGCATGCAAAAAATCAGCAAAATCTGTGATGTACCATTTCCAATTTTTTTCTAAATTCTTTGATTCTTACAGAGAATGACTCTTAATTACTTTATCTTTTAGAACTCGATGTATAATCTAATACTTATAGTTAATAACTATAATAATTATTTTGGTCTGATTTTCCCCCCTCTTGTTTATCTGCAATTTTCTTTCTGGTTCGCCCCTTAAAGTTCAAATTTTTCTGTGTAATCAATTATAGGTTTCTGGACATTCTAGAATCTGGGAATGATTCGTAAAACACATTGATTTGGAAAAGAGTGTCCATTATTTGTACACAAGGTGATAAAAAAGAAGAGAGGGGTAATAAGAAATGCCAGATGAGAAGATGGGTTTCTAGATATTGAAGATAAATGAAGCTGAAGAGGGTTAGTTATACGGATATTAACATAGAAAGCTTGCATTCTTATTCGCAACGTCCACTTGTCAATCTCGGCATAGAATCTGAGCATCCAAAACTAATTACTACTGAAATTTCCTCGGAATATATGAATCCGTTGTGTCTTTGTAAACACATCTCATTGTTTAGATCGATTGTAGATATAAGGTCATTTGTCACATAATATTTTGAAATTAATACTGTTATAATTAATCTCTCTTATTTCAATCACCTTCGTTTTGTAATATACAAGAAGTGTCTAAATGGTTAAAACTGTTGTGAAATGGGATTGTTTTGTCAAAATGACTTACTTGTAAATATTATCACTTTTTCTCTACAGCACTGGAAATGAAAAACGTAAGGATAACGAGCAGCGATGGGTCTAACCTACCAGTAATACTGTAAATAGAACGCAAACAAGAACCAATAGAATTTTCACAAATGGAATCGGGTGCTAAAGTGGAGAAAGCATATCCTGTTCTATTTCTGCCCACCGTGAGTCCTCCAGATGTACTAGTATTTAATCAGGCATATGAAATATTTCCTGGTCAAACTTTGTATAAATAGAGAGGCCGAGCAATTGTTGTGAAATGTTAGTTGTCAGACGCCTACCCAGCATTAAAAATTGATCATAAATCGGAAGAAATCTTGTTAAGTATAGACTATATTGGGAAACATAAATCGCATGTGCATGTGATAGCGGAACACATAATTGAGGAAAATGGAAAAGTTGCAGTCATTGTTTATCGTAAGAATTACACGTAATTGTTAGTACATGTAACATGTAAGCGTTGACGGCTATGATGTTTAAACAAATATCAATATGGAACAGATGTGACAGACTCTCTGTTGTCTGTTTTTTTCGGGTTTAATTGGGTATATGAAGACTTGTGAATACAAAAAAAAATCAATAAATAAACATATTCGAAACATCCAATTGTCAAATTTTTCTTCTTCACACTTGGATGTTTTGGATTAAACTCCTTCAAACAACAGAACTCAACTAATACAAGAGCTAGCATAATTAGTGCCCAGGTAAATTACAAGACCTTAAATCTCAAAACACATTACAGATGCTGTCAATGATGACCTACAGCATTATTTTAATATCAAATTCAAAGTGAGTGGAAGCAGAATTAGAATGTTATTTTGTTGATGACCATTTACAATATATGAACGTTTCAGTGTTCTATTTTTATTTAAAAAAGCAGTTGTGTATGATATCTGTAAGCAAGACTATTAGTTTAATGCGAGGAATGGTTGTTCATGTATATACGCTTGCTTTGTGATAAATTTAGAATTTAAAAATGACTGTGACGCAGTGCCAATTTTATATTGTTAGCACATATTTATCACTTGTAAAAAAAAACCTGTTATTTTTCTACAATAATTATATTAAATTAAGAAGAATTTTATCTTAAAGAGAATGAATCTTCTATATTTGATAAAAAAATTGCTAGAATAAAAGATATCTAATACTATAACCCCCACCCATCCCATAATGCAGTTTTATAACATCATATTAAGTTTTTAAAGACATAAGTGTAGAGATACTCACGTTGCATCGTCAACAACTTGCAATTCATCAAATGAATATTTTTTATACTGATGTAATAATACTGACGTCATAATAGTTAAAAAAAGCCAGGAACTCGTTTATGGAATGACAATGCAATGAGATGATAATTGGTGCAAAGGCAATTTGAAACCTAGGATGGTTGGTGATGAGGACATTTTAAAATATTTATGTATGAATTTTAATTTCCGTGTAATTTAAACAAAAAAAACTGATTCTGAAATGTTCAGCCAGTTTGAGGTATACCGTTTCTCAATAGTTTCTGCTGTTTGTACCGTAATATCTTAGCTTATTGTTATATATATATCCCTATGTATAACATCCAAGATTTATTTAATGTATTGTAAACATTGTTAGGCGAATAAACTTTTGCCCAATCCCATTGTTTATTTTATAGTCAATGACATGTATTTTATTCAATGTTAAGGCGTTATTACATTTGCAAGTTATTTTATGTGTTTTCTCCTCTTTATACCTGTACTATATACAAATATGCCTTTGTAGAATAAAATAATAACAATTTTTTATTAATTATCTAAATCGAAAGAAGACATCTTAAAATGCGCCCTTTTCATATTCATTTACTCATACCTCTTTTTTCTAAATAATATTCCCTGACTATTTTACATTTGGACAATCTTAATTACATGGATTTAATACACTAATCGATTACCTTCTCTTATGAAGAGTGAGTTTTGTTAATGTAAGAAAACCCGAGAACATTACAGTATTACGTTCTGCCAGACATGCATAATCCGTACATGTATATTTTCTTTTAAGTTTTCTTTGATCATTCTAGATAATGCCTCCATTTATATTTTTCCATCATAAGACTAAAGCATACTTTACATTTTTCCATCATAAGACTTAAAGCATACTTCTGGTACATCCAGTTTATAATATTTACGAAGTCTGATAGGACGTATTTAATTATATGAAAGTGTTATATTTGCCAGAAAATACATTTTTGAATATTTAAACAATGAAATGTTTTGTTGGTTGATAGTACGTATATTAACGTCACGGCTGAAATTATAAAGAAGCTGGAGTTCCTCATTTACCAAATATACGCAGTGTTCTTAGACCAAGTATTTAAATGACCATTGCATTTGATTACTTTCCTATCCTTGTTAAGGACCCTTTTTCTTGACCTTGGACTTTCACCCACATTTGCAAAGAGCTAAGGCGTTAACCTTGACCATTCGTTTCAAATAATTGGATCAAGGACTTTCATATTTCACAGTCATATTTCTTGTGATAAAGCCTTTTTGGTACCAACAAATAAGACCCTTTTGAGCTTGACCTTGGAGTTAAGTCCATTTTTGGAATTTCGAAACTCTTAACCTTTGTTATAACTCTTGAACAGTTTTCACTAGATCTTTCATATTTCGCTCACTGGTTAGGTGAAAAGACTGTCCTTTTCTTCTACTTCTTTTAACCTTTTGACCTTGAGCTTTGAGTTAAACTTTATTTTGAACAGTTAAATTTGGTGCAATATCTTTTAATGGTTTATTTTGCACTTTATTTCTCATAGGTTTTTGTCATGTTACAAATAGCTTCCGTGTGGTTAACAATATCTTGTATCTCTTGACCCCGACATTAGAGTTAAACTTGCATATTAGAAACTTTTACCTTCCCCATTAGCTGCTATACGAAGGCATCAGTGTTTTAAGAACAATTCTTGTTACATGGCTTAATAGCCATTTTTTACTTAAAAGGGAATTATTATAAACAAGTACTCTGAAGTTGACATAAAAAAGATGCTTGAGTTTCTGATTGAACATATCTACATGTATGTTGTTTTTTGAGTCCAGGTCTTCAAACAATCTATAAGAATTCCCTTGGGTACCAGTTGAGCCCCGTTATTAGCAGACCTATTTTTATATTCATTTGAAGCAGAATTTGTGCAAAATCTAATGAGTGAAAAGAAGACAACACTTGCTGTAGCCTTCAACTCGAGATTTAGATATATCGACGACGTATGGTAAATTAACAATGGTGATTTCTATTCTTATGTCGATACGATATATCCTGGTGAGCTTGAGATAAAAATTATCACAGAGTCCGACACATCTGTTTGATGTTTGGATATTTTACTTGAAAAAGTCGTTAATGGTTATCTAACAACCAAGCTCTATGATAAACGTGATGACTTTAACTTTTCAGAATTTCTATCGTCAACTTCCCTTACTTATTTCGCAATATACCTTTATCACTTGCATACGGAGTTTATATATTGATTCGATACGCAAGAGCATGCTATATACGTATTAACAATTTCTAAACATCACAAAACATTTCGTAAGTTCTATGGTTGATACAATGATTGATACAATGACATTGTCAGCAAAAATATTATCATTGAGTCAAATGCTGACTGACGTTTTTTTTATACTTATTGTTAGTTCATTATTTATAAACTGCATTGACGACGGATTTTTACGTTATTTCCCGACCATGACAAGGAGCACTGGTCGGCAGTTGATGCTCACTTCTCAATGGCACCTGATCCCACCTCTTATGTTTTGGAGATCCATGTTTGCTCTGCTTCTAATTTGTATTGTTTATGGACTCTTGATCTTTAATACCGTTCGTTATTTCCATATGTTTCATGAACAGGTGTAAAAAATATTTAAAAGGAAATATGAACTGATTGCACAAAGACTTCGAGGCTCTTCGCCACAATTCAAACACGATATTTATTTCGAGTAAAAAATATACTAGGTTAATGAAAGTTTTTCATTGGCAAACGTGGGGACCCTGAATAAAAAGTTTCATACCTTAATATTTCATGCTTTAATTTCTGTCAGCAAACCAAGGGACTGAGGTAAAAAAAACACAGAGATTGATAATTGTAAAAAATAATTCACAACTATCCCAGTCATACAGCTCTGCATTTCTTTTTTATTTTATAGACGTTACATTTTATGTCATGATTCGATATTTTGCTACTTAAACTTTGATAGCTGGCAGTAGTTTGTATATGGCAACTTAATTCTAAAAATTCAGGTTTTCAAATGAAATACGTGGAGATAACAGTTTTCAAGCTCAAAGGTCAATTTAACAATACAAATTGACCTCTAAAACATTAGAGATGGAATCGGGTGCCATGGAGAAGTAAGCATCCCCGTCCATAGAGTCACACTCATGATTGGGAAATAACGGGAAAGTCAGTGAACATTTGATTTACTGAGAGATTGTTAAACCAAGGAATATCACTCTTCCTCATATATAATATTGTAAAAATGTGAGCTGATGATCTTCTTTTTCTGCTGTTCATTACATGGTTTAATACGTTATCAGGTAATCTTCTTCAAGTTTAACTAGCACATTAGAAAATTTAACCTTCACCATGAACTGCCATACGAGGACTTCAGTGTTTTAAAAAAATCTTAAAGAAGCTCTAAACACTAAATAAAAAGTGCTTTTTAGACTTGGAGAAAAACATATCACATAAAAGTGTGCATTATGGGACTATTTACTTAATTTTCAATATAGGATATCTGCCTTATTTTAGTAGGAAAAATGTTCAAAGACAATAGACTACTTGTGTGCAGAAAACACTATTGTTTACTTACATAGGGAAAATAACTTGAAAAATGAAATCATCTATTCATTCATAGTCCAAAATTACACTGAGAATACTAGTTTTTAATCTATTACAAAATGTGTAATTAACTATAAGATAACATTTCCCTAACTTACATTTAATGACAAATCATTCTAACTGCATAAAACGACCCTATAAATGGACATTTGCGGAATAGCGTACAGTGGACAACAGACTTCAGACTTCGGACTTTAAATAAGGGGGAGCATCTCAAGGTGTAGAATTTATAAATCACATTTACGTTTGAATTAATAATGCAATAGCATTTGATATTATGGTTGTTAATTAACAACATACTTCTGCGACATTTATAAATAAGAATTTAGGAACACTTGGATAACATTATGTTTCTGTCATTTTCTTTGCAATCGGAACTCGCATCGAAAATGTGTTTTCATTTTCTCTCTTACTTACATCTTTATTTAATTATTCTTCATACGAATTTTATTATTAAATATTTGACTTTCAAGATTTTTCAGTTTTACAAATTGTTTTCTATATGCCTGTTTTAACATCCCCCCCTCCGAAAAAAGAGAAAAGGTTGTGCCCTAATGGACAAATGTATATCGAATTTGAAATAAATAAAGAGTGATGTAAATTTGACTTAGCTGGAAACATGATGCAGATTCCTGATCTACACATCTTTTTCAGATTTATATTAATTTCAATTACCTGGTTCAATCAATTTCAATAAGCAGGGCTTATATATAGACTTAGTAACACATCGAACTCAAACTCTTATTTGGCATAATAAAATAAGGGTACAATACGTTAATTAAAAATCCAGTTGATCCCACCTTCTCATAAGCACACACTTTTTGGTACAGTACTTGTATAGGCAGTGAAACTATCTTAATATGCAAATGTATCTAAAAGATGGAAATTAACATACACACACCCTTTCGTAAATACACTCCCCTCCCTGAGAATGGAATTTTCGAGTTTAGAATATTTTCCTTTTTCGGTTTGTCAAAAAAAAAAACAACTATCCCAGTCATACAGCTCTGCATTTCTTTTTTATTTTATAGACGTTACATTTTATGTCATAATTCGATATTTTGCTACTTAAACTTTGATAGCTGGCAGTAGTTTGTATATGGCAACTTAATTCTAAAAATTCAGGTTTTCAAATGAAATACGTGGAGATAACAGTTTTCAAGCTCAAAGGTCAATTTAACAATACAAATTGACCTCTAAAACATTAGAGATGGAATCGGGTGCCATGGAGAAGTAAGCATCCCCGTCCATAGAGTCACACTCATGATTGGGAAATAACGGGAAAGTCAGTGAACATTTGATTTACTGAGAGATTGTTAAACCAAGGAATATCACTCTTCCTCATATATAATATTGTAAAAATGTGAGCTGATGATCTTCTTTTTCTGCTGTTCATTACATGGTTTAATACGTATACGTTATCAGGTAATCTTCTTCAAGTTTAACTAGCACATTAGAAAATTTAACCTTCACCATGAACTGCCATACGAGGACTTCAGTGTTTAAAAAAAATCTAAAAGAAGCTCTAAACACTAAATAAAAAGTGCTTTTTAGACTTGGAGAAAAACATATCACATAAAAGTGTGCATTATGGGACTATTTACTTAATTTTCAATATAGGATATCTGCCTTATTTTAGTAGGAAAAATGCTCAAAGACAATAGACTACTTGTGTGCAGAAAACACTATTGTTTACTTACATAGGGAAAATAACTTGAAAAATGAAATCATCTATTTATTCATAGTCCAAAATTACACTGAGAATACTAGTTTTTAATCTATTACAAAATGTGTAATTAACTATAAGATAACATTTCCCTAACTTACTTTTAATGACAAATCATTCTAACTGCATAAAACGACCCTATAAATAGAACTCTTGCGTGTTGCCAGTGTTAAGAGATTCCTTAATACATGGCTTTATAGCTGGATTTTACTTAAAAGGAATGGAAACAAATTTTTTATCTGGAGTAGAAAATTAACTTAAGGTAAGTCACTCGTCAGCTTTTTAGAAAAGTTCACGCAGAACTTCTTACTTAAAAAATATTTATTAAAATTCAATTTTCATAAAATATCTATATTCAACAATGTAAATTTTTTAACATTCATCGAAAAAACTGCTTAAAAATCTACAAAGAAGCAAGATTTATGAGGGACTATTTCTTGTGGTGGAAGGATATTCAGCAGAAATTTCTGCAAATCTGCACATTTATCAAATTTGATGTCTTGAAACTTTAGCCTCACATACTTTTACTCGGAGAATATTTTCCGTTATGATATTGCAGGAATATTTAATATAGGTCTTAATTTATATTTTTAGAACAAGTTTTACACCTTCCCTCAACAAATTTTGCCAAGAAATGAAGATTTATTAAAGAAGTCAAGATAAAATTTACACCATTTTTTGCCTGAAAATCACATATTTTGACCAATATTTCAAAATGAACATCACTGACCCCAACCTTTTCGTTCATTATTTTAAACTTTTCGATACTTGTGACTGATCAGCACTTAACTCGGAAAAAGCTTGATATAGGAAAATATTTAATTGTTTATTTAGTTTTTTGATACCCCAAATATGTCATTTTTTAGTGCAAAAAGGTCACACAATAATAAACGCGCATTAATTTGCAAGATTTGTTCAATGATAAATATTATTCAAACCATTTTATGTAAAATAAGATTAAATTTCTTAACCTAGTAACATTTCATAAAACAAAATTAGAGATAAAGTAATAAATCAAAGAGTTAAAATTTAAGTGCAAAAAGGTCAACTTAATTGTACCATAGATCAGTAAGATGCACACTGACCCCCTATTTTCTCTGTGATTTTGAGTCATACTATATGAGTACTTATCCAAAATATACTTCCCAAAAAATCCTTGATTTAGCAAATTTGACGAGTGACTTACCTTAAAAATGTTAACAACTGAATAAATAAAAATTTTGCTACTCTTCTCCGAAATTCCAAACACCAAGTTAATTATGAGTTTTTAAGAAATGTCATTGGCCAATGCAAGAACCGTATGTAAGAATTTCATGCCTTTTTACACTCCAAGTTTTGTCGATTGAACTAAAGTGATTCTAGGGTCTTTGTTGTAAGCACAGAATTGATAAAAGGAAAAAAATACAGAGAAAAAAATAATAGCATCATTACCCTCATAAAGCGTCGACTTTTTCTTAATTTATCGCCTTAAATTTGTGTTATAATTCAATGTTTCAATTTTTGAATTTTTTTATTTTTTATTTCAAAATTTTAAAATTTTGGGGTTTGTAATTTTTTGACAGAAATTTGAATATGGCAACTTAATTGCAAGATTTTAAAATGAAATCATTCCTTTATAAATGATGTATATCTTTGTACAAAATTTTATGTCCAGTGATCTCATTTTCTGTTGTTTATCAACATGGTTTCATACCTATACGTTCTCATATCATCGTTTTGGATAGATTCTGATGCATGCCAAATTACTTGCTCAATAAGTCTGCATATGTTTGTTTGTGCTCTCCTTATATTAATTATGTAGAGTAGTTATAGTCAGGTTTCATATACTTCATGTATAACTGACTTGGTTGTCGTCAAAACCATGACCAAAGGATACTATTCTCTATTAATACAGGTGTACCAATAGGACAGAAAATAATGAACGGACACTGGACCTGGCATGAGAAAGTGAAAGAAAAATAAAAAAGCATTGAAATAGAAAGTGGACATTCATCTCTGGCTAAACAAAGGATAATTGGATGGCATAAATATTATCCTATACAGACTAAAGCTGGATTATTCACTTAAGCAAGCAGCCAAATCAAATCAAGGCAAACAAGTGACCCTTAATACCAGATAGAACATTCTTTTTGTGCGCATTGTACAAGCAATATAGTTATTATCTTATGACGATACATTACATGTAACTATATTAGATACAAATCAATATTTTCTATTAAGGTTTGCAACAAAATATTCCACTTTTGTACACAGAGAGGAACATCATGAGAGAGATATAGAGGAGAATATAATTGGTTTTCATGGGAACTATTATACTGCCCATTTTCACCCATTGTTCATTTAATTGGATCCTCGTTCCACCTATGAGCAGGGTTGGCTAAATCTCTTTGAGGAATTATTTTAGGAGTTATGAACTTTTTTAAAAAATCCATACTTCCCCCAACGCACAACTTTTTTTAATTTGCAGCCAACAACCTTTTTTTTTGTTGTGAAAACAGGATTCATTATAATGAAAGAAATATTTACTAGATAAAACAATTTTTGCAAAAATAAAGACAGAGAATTTCCGTTCTCTTTACCGTGAATATAAATGAACGTAAAGCATGAAAATATTAAAAGAAATTATAAGAAATGTCATCAGACATTTAAATTTGTGTCCCTCATTTGTAAAAATGTATAAATATTACATATGAAATTAAACATATACCGTTAATTTTGTTTAATTTTTTCAATTAAGATTCTGAGCAAGAAATTCTACAGTTTGTCATCAGAATTGCCATTTTTTTTTCAAAAGAGTTATAATATTACAAAGAATTGCTACTCATACCCTATGCATAACAATCACAATAAAAACCCCTAACAAATCCTACATTCAAATTTTGGTGAAACATATGGAGATAACGAATAGTATTCAAGATCAAAAGTCCATAAAAAATACAAAATAGGAGCAGAGCAAACACGGACCTCTAAATCATCAGAGGTGGGATCAGGTGCCATTAAAAAGTGAGCATCCCATGCCGACCTGTCAAATCCGCCGTGTGCTCTTTGTCATGATCAGGAAATAACGGAAAAATCCGTCGTCAATTGAGTGTATAAATAACGGACTAACAATAAGTATGAAAAAGGCTAGTCAGCATTTGACTCAATAATAAATTTAATTGGTTGACAAGATCATTATATCGACCAAAGGACTTTCGAAATGATGACTTTAAACATTTCTCTTTCTATCATTTTGTACATGTATGACATATAAGATTAATTTTTAAAATGTAAATTACTATCTTTTGATTGGTTTTAATATGCTCTCCTTTTTTGGCATATTTGAATATATAAAATTACGGCTTAAATTTTATTTCATAAAAAAGTAAATTTTAAAAAGGAATTAAACAAAAAGAAAAAGATTTCCTGCTTTTAAAGCAAACTAATCCGTTAATAATAATCTTTTTAAGCGACAACATATAAAGGAATGTTCCTTTGTAATGTGAACTCTCAAAGAACTATAAATAGCACAGAAAGTGTACAAAAAATACAATCCTTTTATCTACCTATGTTGAAAAGGTTAACCAAATGCAAAATGGTAAGACAATATCAATATTACTTTTAAATCCTTAAGCAGAATAAATTTTTTTCATATATTGTTTTGGGAATTTTTTATTAATAAAAAAGGCAATATAACAGTGAAAGTTCATTTTCGCCAAACGATTTTTAAACTTTATCAAATTAATACACTTTTACTTATCTTATTATTATGTGTACCTACTCACATTAGATATTCCGACCTTTTATTACAATCCACAATTTTTTTTTTTTTAAGTGCCACTTTGTTTTTCATAAAACCGTAAAGGTCAATACTTTGTTATGTAACACCCTTTAATTGCATGTCTTTATATGTTTAAAGAAAAGATCGAATATGAATGCCGTAAATACATATCAAAACACAAACACATTTTTTTCTTATAACCTCTCTGTCTATAAAATTTGTTACCTTGTGTAAGTTATTACAATTTGCTCGAAAAACGGCATATAATGCTAATAGAAATTTATTTAATTGAAAATAAAAAGCCTTCTTTCATTTAGTCCGGAAGTACCAGAAACAGTTAGGATAGAGCTTGGAATCGTACAAAATCAAATCACAATAAAAATCATCAAATAATCAATAATCTTAATTGATTCAAATATCGCAGTTAATTAACTATGAGAGAGTTAACATCAACTACAAGAAGAAAATTATCATTCTGGTTTTTTTTCGAATTTCTTCACTTGATATGTGTTTTATTTTCTATTTTCAAATCATCGTGTTTTTTTTTACAAAAAAGGGGTTAAAGACCAATTTCTGAATAAACAATTAATTTTAAAATGTGTACTTTTGTTTTTTAGATAGTATTTGATATGCTTTGATTTCTCTTTAAAACCTTTGCTTAAAACGAAATTAATTCAATAGAAATCTTAATAAAGAAATGCATTTATGCCATATATCTCGTAACATTTTCTAAGATTAAAGCAGGTGCTCAGGGAAGTTACAGATGTTTGCTTATGACGTAATGTACCTAATATTCTGATGTCAAAAGGAAATCTTAAAAGGGTCATGTTCTTTGGAATATGTTTGTCCTCACTCCTCTATGTTCTTAAAAATATGTTGATCCTTATCTCACTATGTGTTTTTGAAAATATGTTGATATTTATCCCACTATGTTATTAGAAAAAATTCGTCCTAATCCCACCATGTCCTAGGAACATGTTGGTCTTTGTATCAGTATGTATTTAGGAATATGACGGTCCCTATCCCATCAAGTTTAGTGAATATTTTCTTAAGTTTAATAGGTTACATGCATTTTCATCTGATATAGTTAGTAATTTGTTATTTTAGTTTTATCAAATACTAATTTTTCGACTTAAGAGATCGACTTAAGATCTGTCTTGCCAATATACACTACTGATAGATTCAAACCTTTTTTAGTCAATCATCAATGTCCTATTATATTTGTTCTTTATTGTCCAAAGTATGATCAATATAGATGCAATTATAATGATATATTTAATGTAAACACATATGCTAGTGATAACCCCATTAGAAAAATTGTCAATCCTACAAATATTTCAACTGCTAGAAGGATATGTTGTTTCTTGAAAAAGTGCTTTGACATCAGAAAAGAAAGTCAAAAATGAATGTTAATATTGAGAAATACACAATTTTGTTCACCTCATATTTCTCACTTTGTATATGCTTGTATTAATTGTGTTAATTTATGTTATGTTATTCATGTTCATGACTGTACATATGTATGCCGACATGGTAATTGTCAATAAAGTGAATTGAATTGAATTAAATTAAAGTATATACTTTTTTTATTCTTTCTTAAAATTTCAAGTAAAAGAAGTAGAAATTAAAGTTTAAAAATGAATTTTTCCTTCAATCATGCGATTAATTTATTCATTGTACAAGTAAAACAAGTGATAAGAGGGTAATTGCCGTGTCCTGTGAGATTTCTAATTCCAAGGACGATATGATGCGTCTGACTCGGTTCATATCGGTCTTCCAGGCACTGAGCTAGGGAGATAATTCAAAATGGATGAATGATTCTTATATCGCTAACAATTGTCATTTTCGATAAGCAAGACAGGAAGCCAAGATCCTATCGCCAATGCTGTGAAGTTAGCCAAGACAACCAAGGAATCGGACACAAGGAGAGCACGACAAAGCAATCCAAGATTTCTGGTGAAGGTTCATAGAGAACATTAAACATTATATAGAGCAAATGATTGACATTGGGTAAGCTTGACTGTTTCTGAGTCAGGTACAAAAAATCTTTCTTTTTTAATTGAGTTAGAATATGACAGTTTTCAAGAAATGCATTATAAACACTGGTTTTAATGAATGATCCACCTATATCCTTAAAAGACGATGTAAAATCAATAAATAAATGTTATAGAAATATATCTAATTTGATGAAAAGAGTAACAATGGGTTACTTTTTCACAGAAAAAATTATGAATTATTAGTAAATCAACTTTAAATTTTTTCATGGAAACATTTCATGAAGCTGCTAGTGATTTAAAAAGATGGTAAAAATGTATTGTTCGAAGAGGAAGATGGTTCATTGATTGATGCCAGTGATCATAATGCATATCTTGAACAGAAAGAAAACTCGTTTAGTGCAACACAGATTGATATAGAAATGTTTTGGGGTAAACGTATTCTAGACATTTTTTTTGCAAACTTACTAGCTATATTAAATTAATTATATTTTAAATGAGTTAACGAATTTACGGATGTAAAAATGATTTTCCATGCCGTAGAGATTAAAAATTGAAAATAAAATACATCCTTAATAACGACATTTTAAAATAAATAAAATCTAAACACTTACTTTATTTTTCGTTAAGTATTTATATCTTTATGATGTTCAATTTATCAGGAAACCTTGGATACCCAAAATGTTTTCGTTTTAAATGCTTCTCTAACATATTCGGTATTCAGACTGCATATTCTAAGAAATAGTGAAGAAATTTGATTTTGGTTGTAACGCGTCGTTTGCTTGAAAAAAATCTTCTTAATCGTTCAACCTCGGTTGCTTACGTCACAATGACTAACGTCAAAAACGTACCAATCCGCTTGACATGACATAAAAAATATGAACAATTTGAAGACGATTTTAACGAAAAAAACTGTCGAGTTTTCTATACTTATTGATTAAAAATTATTTTTTATAAGGAATGAATTGAATAGCAATCCAAGTTATACTGCTATAACCTGGGTTGGAGCAATTTACGGTTTTTATTAACCGCTCCTGTTGCTATTTAATTCATTCCTTAAGTCTATCCATAGTTAGGTCCTCAGTACTTCGCCATAAGAGCGTTTCACTGTTATAATTAATATTTTCTTTTTGTATTTCGCTTTCCTTCGGTTGGATCCTAAAAATTTGCTTTTATTAATATGAAAGCATTTTATATTGCTTCATAACAATCAATATATTAGGAAAAAACTGTTTATTTCGAGCCGAATTGGATACGTTCTTAGCAAAAAGGCAATTTTAGGCGACGAAAAACGAAGACAAATAAGCAATGCAATATCTTTGAAAACAATATAATTTTACCACGCGTTTACTTATAAAAGATTTAAAACTTTTTTGCATGATTTAAAAAACTTCTAAGTTTGAACAGTCAGGAGTATTAGAACGAAGGTGAAAATAGTAGTTTTGAGTACTATACATGAACATGATTATTAGTTTGATTTTCATGAAATTTGATACCGAGGAGATAGCATGAAAGTATGTGATGAGGTTAAATAAAATCAAATTTTATCGTTGGATTATTCAACTTAAGCAATCGTGGTATTTTAAAGGATTTCTTTTCGCAAGTTCGATCCTTTTTTTTTTCGTTTTTGAAAAAAAATTCTAATCCTGGATTAAACACACGAAAAATAAAAATCAATATCTTAAAAAAAAAAATAAAATAAAGAAAACAAATTTTAGAATTTTTCTGTTTAGATGTCATAAATAATAATTTCAGCATAATGATGAATAATTAATAGATAAATAGATTAATATTTCTTAGCATACTTACCTTTATTTTTTATACATTCCAATTAAAAACACCACCGCTTTGTTGTATCCTCCGATCAGTGAAGGACTGTCATTCCTGATAGTGGCAGTGTAGGTTCTGGAGGTTTTATGTACATTTTGTAAATCGATTTCAAGCTAATTTTGCTACGATACGTTCTAAGAATGTGCGAATCTGTCACAAATGTTAGACTAATAAACACTTGTAAGAAACAAGTGACAAAAATGTTGCTTTTCTGTCACGAATTATATCTTACAAATGCCCCTTTCATGCTGGTCAAACGTGGCAGAAGCACGTTAAACCTCGATATTTGCCCTTTACTTATAAACCATGTCAATTTCAAATCACCATTGCCATGTGCATGTTGCCCAATCTGAGGGGTCGTTAATGCTACAGTAAAACATCCTCATTCTTTTTTCTTGTCAAAAGCTCTTACTTCAATTATCATCTAAATATTCAGAAAAACACATCTGTTTGTAAATAAAAAAATAAGAAATAAAAGGACAAACTGTTTTCCATGTAAAGTCAAATTTGAATCCTTTCTCTATCGTCAACTTCCCTCACTGATAAATATTTTCTTATCACCTGCCTATGTGTATTTTTGTATCTCGGTTAATTAAGGAATGAAGCTTATTTCAACTTATGTTTTCCGATATAACATAACTTGGGACAGTTTTCGCATATAAATAAGCGAAAACTGCCCCAAATGACGCGTTACAACTGAAATTAAATTATTACGATATGAAAGAACAAGGAATACATACAAACAATTTCCAAAACGAGACAAGGTATTGATAATGAAGTTGATGTAACGAGAGAATAACTGTTTAGTTTGAAGTCATCATTTTAGGAGATAATAAAGTCAACTCTATAACTGAAGTTTTTCTTGCAAATTGTTAGGCTATTATTTTTAGTTATTGTCTATCGTTTTTCCGCTGTTTCCCGATTATGACAAGGGGCACGAGCGGATATGACCAGTCGGCAGGGGATGCTGAATCCTACATTGAACCTGATCCCACCAATGTTATTTTAGAGGCTCGCCTTTGGTTTGCCAATGATTGGTTTTTTGATTGACTTTGTGGCTTGAAAACTGTTCGTTATTTCCATATTTCATTGTCAAAGTTGAAATAATGGCGTCAATAACCACGCGGTGACATTAAATCTGATATTCAGCAGTAGCTTCTGTAATCATATTTGAAACTTGAATCCTTATAACTGTTAACGTATATACTTTGTCGAATTAATACAGAATCACTCCTTATCGCTGTTTGAAGTCCGTTATTGTATGGTAGTGGAAAGTTGTTCGCATGTATCGAGTGATGGAATATGATAGTATGAAGACAATGAAGGTCCTATTTGATATATTATTTATTTCCTTTCTTTATTGAATAATCAAACTTTGGAAAGCACTGTTGCCTCAAAGACAAAAAAAAAAACAACAACAAAAAACAAAAAAGCTATTTCACTCATACCCTCACAAAAATATTATCTCTTACCCTCTCTCTGACTTCATTCTAAATATGTACCAATTGATATTATATCTTCCATACCTTTAATTTAATGTTTAAATGTACATGTAATTATGCCTTGACCTATGGAGAGAACGATCTTGGACATTTATGCCAGCTGTTAAATGCATTTCGTTTATTTGAATAAATATATTTTAAATCAAAAATATTAACAGCACTGAAAGGGAAAATTCAAGAGAACTGTCAACAATATATTCAAGAAGTTGGTGTATATCAAATGTGGATATTTAAAAATTCAAAGGAACTTTTGGAAAAATTGAAATCACAAATTTTGATAAAATCAATAACATCGAAACTTACGACTTACAACATAAATAATAAAATTTATGCAAGGTGTAATTCAGATAGATGTCATTTTACAAGCTCTTACAGTTACATCGTTCATGTCCCAAATTTGCGTTTATTTACTCGATTTCCATTCACAGGAATCGATACAGGAGTTCAAGTGATACAATTAAAAATCCAGCTGAAAAATTGCTACTCAAAAATTAACTTTCGTTGTTTCCCACACTCTACAATAAAGCTGTATTGATGAATTTAGTATTCATATATATTCTGTGGAGGGCTTATCTCGAAGACTTAAAAAAGGAAAATAATGAGTTATGCATTTTTGATAAAATTTTGTGTGTAATATTTTTTCCAGAATATTGGGAGGGAGTGGAGTTAAATCCACCCGTTCGTCAGATGCCTGTGACAGGGGATATTCACATCCCCATGGCACCTGATCCCACCCTAATGTACCCCACCTATGATGTTTTAGAGGTTTGTGTTTGCTCTGCTCCTGATTTGTACTGTTTTATGGACTTTTGAGATTGAATACTGTTCATTTTCTCCATATATTTCATCCTTGAGATCTATAGAACATGAATTTAAGAGGTTTTGTTATATTTTATATTTAATGACTTTCCTCTAAGCCACATTATTTTTTTTATCACATGGTTGACCTCTGTAACAAATATTGTTTTATTCATTAAGGCTACATAAATGGTAGGCCAGAACTAAGAGCAACGGAAATAAAAGACAGTCCAGGGTTTATATCCTCTATTTCTTATTTGTATGATTTATTTTACTATAGACTAAGGGAGTCAACTAACAATTTGATTATATGACAAACGATGATTTCAGATTACCATCATCAACGTCTGTTATTCCTTCATTTATATTCCAAGAGACGTGTCGGTCAACAGGTGTTGTAAACTCCTCCCAGAAACCTGATCCCACCTCTGGGATTTTCCAAAGGTCGAAAGTTTTGAAGTCACAGATCTGCATTGTTTGTGAATATCTCGAGGATCAATCACTTTTTTAGTGATTGTCAGATGGATTTCATTTGTGGTTACCCGAAAATTAAAAGGAAGTCTGTTGATTTTCTTCTTAGTGTTTTATTATTTTTTTGGG
>PRKT01000247.1:251892-322120 GCA_003671525.1 Saccostrea glomerata | reverse complement strand
GGGGGGGGTGTTCCTACATGTTTCTATAAAGAAAATATGGTTTTCAATGACTGGTTTAACATTGTGTTTACTTTAATTGTGTCACATATTGGGATACCTATTAAGATAAGATTTAAAGATTATTAAAACTGATGCTAAATAAATGATTGGTGTAAACATTTTTAAGGAGTTCAAGCTCCAATGTATATCAAAATTACTGAATTTGCGAAGATGATTAAATATATAAAATTTTTATATTGTATAAATGGACGTTGCAGTCATTTGAAGTATGATTATCAATTTTCATAAGAATATGTTTTTTTAAATTTTTATCTCTGCTGTAGGAATTTACTCATGTTTCCTGAATTTTTAAAGAGTTTTAGGTTAAATATGAAGTTGGGTTATTCTTATAACTTTAAGAACGATTACATCTCACGAATATGGGATCTTAGGTAGAAGATGATCTGTAGTGGATGATATTCCAAAAATACCCTGTCTGTGCAATTTAGTATTAAAGAACCCATCAATTGTCTAAGTAATGTAAAGTTTTATTTACATAATGGACCCTTTCACTGGACAAAAAAGGACTATTTATAAATATAATGATATAAGCTACTACTCCCAAAAATGGGACAAATCTTATGATTAATGAAAGACCTGTAGTTTTCCAAAAGATCTGTTTACACTCACCAGTACAAGAGGTCTAGACACAATACCAGAACACCCACAATTTATAACTCTAATCTAGCTATGGATATTTCTCAAAATGTTTAATGAAAAGGAAGGCATAGCACAGTGACCGAGCCGCTGCTAATTAAAAAAAATCTAAAGAAATAAAACGAATGCAAATTACATTTGATTACCGCACTGAGTTTCCAGAAATGGCTTTTAAGACATTATTAAAGCTGTAATTCCAAAATAAGTGCTTTGAATCCATGGAAACACAGGCAAAGAAATCTATTCTTAGCATTGAATTCAAAAGGAAATGAAATTTAACGGAAATATGACTAAAAAAGTAATCTTAATGACGTTTACATGATCAAAGTTGACAATAATTAACTTAATGCACATTGTGCAGTGAGAAATTAGCTGAGTGAAATTTTAAAGTTATAATAAACTCTGCAAATTTTCCTGATAATGGTTGTAGTTTTTTTTTTAAATAGACGGAAATCCGAAGCCGCCAGAGATGGGATCAGGTGCCATGGAGGAGTGAGCATCACTTTAGGTCTGTCACACCTTGTCATCATCAATGAGGAGTAAATGAGAAAAATCCGTAGACAATGATCTTTGTGTCTTCGTCAATTTGTCCTTGTCTTTTGTCCCACATGAATGAAGGTTTAGAGAATAAAACATGTATGGGAAACATTTCTATATGCTTTGAAAGGCAAATGAATGCTATGTATAAGTTTGAGAAGTATTTTATTCATAATATACAAAAGTACTAGTATACAATGAACATGGATTGAACAGCAGGCAAAAGTGGGCTATATTTAGTTCTCTACATTGGCAAATGCTAGACTTTGATGTCCACCAAATACATAAATGTTTTAATTCAACTAATGCAAAAATATAATCATTTCATACTTTTCATGTATCTATTTCTCGTATTCACCCATTCAACAATATCAAATGACAGTAGACTTGTCGTTTAAGAGTGAGAATAAAGCATAAAGTTAATAGCTGCCTGAGTTAACTGTATAACCTTGTTTAAAGTGGTTTACGCTTTAAAAATCGCAAAGCAGATTATAAGGATTATTTTTTTTTTAAATTGAAAACTGGTCTAACCTGTGTTATACCAGTATAACTTGTGTAGTTTTTAAATTCATTCCTTATCATTATCATTAATTGATGACAATACGATTAATTTTCGTTAAAAAGTGCCTTCCAATTGATTATATTTTAAAAGTTACATCAGGCGGGATAATTTAAACTATCTTAAAATTACACGTGTGCAATAGTACCGTCAATGTCTTTTCAACCTATGATTAAGATGGGCTTCAAGAGTTTCTACAGATTTATTTTCTTGATATAGGGAATAGTACATATTCTTGAAAAATTGTGCATTCATACATTCTACGTCTTCTATTTTTCACCACTTACATATTGTATCATGTGATTTTATCGAATAGATTGGTTTTTGGTGGACTTTTGAGCTTTAATTTTGTTCGTTATCTGCATATATTTGATCTGTTCTTCAAAGGCAGGCATATTAAAACCAACTGAATTCGTAATCTGACCTTCTGCCTTTACACATTACATCAGTGAATTCGGTATTAGTTTTACATTAATTATTTCTTCTCAACGAATGAAAGCATTCTTTTAATTTTATTTACAGCAATAACTCATCAAAATGAAAATAAAAAGCTCTATATAAATTCGTCTTTCCTGTCGATGTAATGTTTTTTCTACGTTACAAAATATGCATTAATTCAAACGGGAAGTTTAAGCATCAAAAGTTGCGTTATACATGTACTCTGCAAGTCAAAAGCAATGAAGTTCCCATCAAGTGTCACTTTATTGAAATAATCATCTTTTAAGGCAAAATTTATTAAGATTATTACTAGTATCTAATTACAAAAAAAAAATCTGTACTTTATCAAGTCTAGAAAAATATTTAAAAAAAGAACTTTCTCTATTGATTTGCAGAAAACGCATTTTTATGGTTGCCAAGGTTATCTATGTGACATTAAGCTCTAGCTTTGTTTTGAAAAAAAAAGAGCTGAATTTGCTAGCGAAAAAGATTTAGATTCGAAGTAATGCTATTGAATGAATTAATATTGTTTCACAGAAAATGTTTCCCTCTTGGGGATGCTATCAACAATACAATGATCGTTCAACATTATTCAATAACATCTTCATTTTTCTTTGTAATGAACACATCGTTTGAATAAATAGTAGACATTTGTATTCCTTCTAAGGGACTTTTCCTTGTTAAATGTGAAGCCACAGGGTTTTGCCATGCGTTCATTTCATCATCATTTATCAAATGAAATAAATGTTTAATATTGATAAGATAAATGCCACTGGCTCTATAAATCCATCAATCGGTATTCAAGGATTTATCGCTGCATTTCGTATTCCCCCTTCAACATTAGAACGGGGTTTTCTCGAAAGCTGTAATGTCTTTTTAATGATTTAGTGTGTTAAATGATGATAAAGCACTCACCGATTTCTTTTTTCCTGATTTCTTTAAAAATTAAATGATAATCTTACAGGAAGTTAAAACGGGTTAATATGTACATCATTTTCTAAATTGGTTCAATTTGTGCTTTGAAAGTTTTTACTTTTAATAACCATTTTTGCAAAAAAAAAAAAATGTTTTAAGATACATCTTTATTATAATAATATATCAAAGGCAGGCATAGATCAGGAGCACGAGTAGAAAACACATTCCTTGTCGTTCATTGAGCTCTATGTATTGAACAGGAACCATTTTTACCCAATTCTCAATGTTATGCACGTACAACAAACAGACGAACCGACCAGGGATGAGTGATTGTAATGAGTGATAGTTATCAGCTGTAATCGATTACAGTTTGATGTGTAATAAAGCATTCATGCATTTTTCTGAATTTAATTATTGTGATTTATACTACTGTCAGAAAGTCTTACGACCATAATAGCATTTTGAAAAAAAAACAAAAAACTATGATCACAATTGTTTAAAAAGTTCATAAAATCATATTTCTTTAATGATGTAATTATTTTTCATTCTGCAAATGATTAAATTAATTAATATAATAATGAAAATAAACGGTATTATAAAATGATTTCGCCTAATTAGTGTCAGCATTTCGTTCATTTTATGATCTTATAACAACCTTATTAGCAAATATAAATGGTGAGCTATTAGGGTAAAGTGATCTTGAGTCGGACACGATCTAGAGTCGGACGATTTTGACGCTATTTTTAACAGACTTCCGATAATGAATCCACCCTCTGTCGCGATTGACTGAATCAAGCAATTCTTAATCTTTTAAGAGTTGTCTTTCTTTATTGAAAGACTATTTTGCAGTGTTTATGACGTTTGTCCTTTGGAAACACTAATCACCGGGGAATTCGAAGACCCGCTCGGCAATATTTTGATAAATCAAACGCTTGGAACTTATCATATCGTGTAAAACAATTTTATTTGAAAGTTGAAATTAGTCGTAAACTATGCAGTAAACATTGTAAATACACAATTATATATTGTTTTCTGAAATATTTCATTCTTTTTCGGAGAAATTAAGTTCGGATGCAATGACTCAATTTGATCTTGAGTCGGACAGTAAATTTTAGCTTTTCGATGTTAAGTCGGACACTATCAGAGTTTATATGAATCTTAATTACCACATATATAATTGCTTGAGAAATATTATGAATTAAGCCAAATTTTTGAAGTCTCTTTTGTTAAAGATAACCCTAAAATTCCTTATATAAAAAAATATTTAAAATCAATTAATTAATTCAAGACATAAAGGAATAGGGGTGAGCCTATGATGGAAGATTTATAAAGCGTATTGTGTTCTACTAGAAAGTGATTTTGATTTTAAACTCTCACTCTCTAATAAAATTAGCGTTTTATGATTTATAATTTTATGAAGATCTTCAACTTCTCTAAGAAGTTCCTGCTATATATACTGTCTAGGTTTTTGCGTATAGCAGGCATTCTACAAAAGTATATGCCCAATTAAATTTTTTTGTCCTTTACAAATTTATTTTTGTAATATCTAATCTATAATTTTATAGATCGATTTTGACTCTAAAACTTAAAAAAGGGACACGGTTTTGTAATTTTTTTTAGTGATAGTTAAAGTTTTGATATGAGAAATAGTAAAATGTTTAAAAACGTACTCCACTGCAAAAGTGACTTGAAGTCGCTTCATTTTTTTTTCAAGGCGAAATGTTCAGCCATAAAAGCGTTCCGAGTAGATTGCTGGGAATTTGAAAGAAGTTTTTTTTTCTATATGAAAGGAAAACAAACCACTTCTCTCCAAGAAATGCATGGATCTGCTTTCACACAAAATCATCAGTAGCATGTCGCTGACCAGAAGTCTTTGTTAAGAAAGTAGCTCTACTGGTTTATTCTCTTAACAGAGAAAAGTAGTCGTTGAACTTGATTTTTTTTTAAAGTATCTTTAGTAACCACAGCAACACCGTTTATTAAAAAAAGACATGCAGAATTAGGCTACTTGTGTGCCAAGTTATATTGAAATCAGACCAAAACTGTAGGGGGAGAAGCATTTAGAAGAGAAAAAAAAAATGTTTACAGACAGACGAACGGACAACGGCATGAGCTCTTCTGGTCCCTGAGTGACCAGTAGAGCTAAAAATAAATTGTCAGCAAAGATTTTGTTTTAAATTGCAGGGACAGAATGCAGATTAATTTACAAAGAATTGAAACGTATCTGAAAGTGACCGTCCATGGAACCTATATCATTAATTCCATTTGAAAGTCCGCTGCTCTACACTCTCATTTTCGACATAACAATTAAATAGTTTTCTCTCCTATAAATCAAACTTCCATAACGGAATGTTATTGCGTTAAAGGTATAAGATTTATTAATTATTTCTGGAGATAAATACTATGTACTTTTGATTAATCAAAATTTTTTCATAAACGTAAATTTTATCTATTGCCGAGAATTTAAATTCTTATAACTGGAATTTTACTTCCATAACTATAGTTTTCCCTATTAAAGGGTCCGTGTAACACTTAACAATTCAAATTTCTAAAACGATTTTGAGTTTTAGAATGTTGATATATTAGTTCAAATATCTAACTTTCAAAAACTCAAACTGATTTGGTATATTGAATTTTAATATTTTAGTTCAAAAATCTAAAATTTCAATTTTCCAAAAGGTTTAACATTTTGAGTTTTAAGATTTTTACCTTAAATATTCAAAATTTTGTATTTTAAACTTTTGAGTTTTTAATCTACCGTTTGTTTAGAAAGTTTACGCTTAACAATCTAAAATTCGATAACATTTTCGTCTTTTGATTATTTAGAATTTACTTCAAACTTCCAACTTTCAAACGCTTTAGATTTTTAGAAATTTAGAATTTTGATTTAAAAACTTAACTTTTAAATCACCAAAACACGTTTGTACAATTTGAGTTTTTAGAATTTTACTTTAAATATCCAAAACATGAAATTCTAACCTGGTTTAATTTTTGGATATTTAAAGTAAAATTCTAAAAACTCAAAGTGTTAAGTAATTAGAAATTTGAACATTTGAACCAAAATTCCAAATTTCTAAAAATATTAAACGTTTCAAAGTTGGATTTTGGAAGTTTGAAGCTAATTTCAAATAATCGAAAGACGAAAACTATTACCGAACTTTAGATTGTTAAGTGTAATCTTTCTGAACAAACGGTAGGCTAAAAACTCAAACGTTTAAATTCCATTAATCGTTTTTGGTAATTTGAATTTTGAAAATTTAAGGTAAAAATCTAAAATATCAAAATTCTAAAATCTATTTGAAAATTTGAAAATTTAGATTTTTGAACTAAAATATTAAATTTCATTATACCAAATCAGTTTGAGTTTTTGAAAGTTAGACATTAACATTCTAAAACTCAAAACCCTTTTAGAAATTTGAATTGTTAAGTGTTACACGGACCATTAAAGGTACTTGGACACAGATTTGAAGTTAATATTTTCTCATTTTTTCTGTATAATATCACGAATTATATATTTTAATAGCATTTCACACAAAAATTAATTAAAAATCTTATTTCATTTAAAAGTTATTAAAACTTTAAATTTTTTGGCGGGTTTGATTGACACATCCTTGCACTTTCACAAATTTTAACTTTATTCTTAATCCTTAGGAAAAGTGGCAATTTTGATGTGTTTTAATGAGAAATATTAAAACTTTTATCAAGAAAAATAATTTTATTCAGAGTAGAAATGTTAGAAAGCAAAACACCTTCACAAGTATCGTCATTCCGAACTAAGAGATGCGTACAGAGTTTAGCAAATCGAGCACACTCGTGTTATGTACACAGTTTTTGTAAACAGGGCTCGAGTTCTGTTATTGTTTATATTTAGAATTCACCAGGTGCGTTCAATCGTCACAGTCTGCTTACCACAACTGCACGGACTGACAATATATTGTGTGTTTGTTTTGCTTTCGAACGTGTCTACTCTGAATTTTCTGGATTATAGTATTAATATTTTTCATTTATACAAAACCAGATTGCCACTTTTACTAAGTATTAAGAATCAAATTAAATTTGTGAGAGTGCAAGGATATGTCAATCAAACCCGCCGAAAAATTTGAAAGTTCAATATCTTTTAAACGAAATAAGATTTTTAATTAATTTTAATTAAAATATATAAGTCGTAATATTATAGAGAAAATAATAACTTCAAATCTGTGTCCAAGTACCTTTAAATTTTATCTTAATATCGGATTCCTGCGAAACTTCGTAGAATTACTGATAAAGATTGCAATTTTTAAAGTGTTTAAAAAGACCCAAAATATACACAAATTAATACGAGATACAAAAAAATAATATGGGGGGAGGGTTCACATGTCAAGGTCAGACTCTTATCTTTTTTTCCCCCAGTGAAAGACAAATTATTTAGTGTTATTATTCACCTCATAATCGAAAAGGGGTACTTTAAAGATTGTACAGAAACTACAAAAGGGGGTTAGGGACACAGATGAGGAAGGGGTTTTCTATGTTGACATTTTTTTGCTTGTCCTTTTTTTCATTTTAGTTTTTTTTCTGACCCCTGTCTTTAAATATATTGTCTGTGAAAGTTCCATGCTTGTTCAATGATGAAGTGCACCCCAGCGGGTGCATACAGGGTCTTGTAAGTTAATTAGTTCCTACATTTTTAAGTGTCCGACTCAATATCAAATGTGTCCGACTTACGATCGAATTTCGACGTTGGTGGTTTATCACATCTGAATGCATTATACGGTAAAATACCGAGGTAATCCAAGCGAAAAATAGTAGATCTTTGCGAGTTCTTTCGGACAGTACCCAATAGCAGAGGGTATACAACCGAATGTGACCTGCCTACACGAAGGAAAACAAGAGGTGTCCGACTCACGATCACTTTACCCTAATAGTGGTCTCAAAAATCTATTAAAAATACAAATCTGCGAAGTGATAATGAAAGCACAGAACGCTCGAAAGTCCAAAGATGGCATCCCCTGCTGACCAATCACATCCGCCTTAAGCTCACTAAATTGATCAAAGGTACATTGCGTAGTCAAGTATGACAAAATAGTTCTAACATTTAAATATGAGACAAATCAGACAAATTACTATCCAATGTATATATATTTCTAACAAGGTCATTATAACTACCATAAAGTTTACAAAATGCTATCTTTACACGAGGTTGTTGAAATCCATGTAAATCAAACTTCAAGAACAAGGTTCGTTATAAAATTGATCTTACTCATAGCAAGCTTTTCAGTTGGGGATAAGTTGGGAAACATCTTAGGCATGTGATAGCAAAATATTACTACATAAATAAGTGAAGTTGACGATGGAAAATCTTAGGGCATCTCGTATATCACAAAACAATGCAAAATTCAGAATAACGGGAAAATCCGTCGTCAATTCAGTGTATAAATAATGAACTAACAATTGGTATGAAAAACGTTAGTCAGCATTTGACTCATTAAATTGTATTTGCTGACAAGGTCATTGTATCGACCATGGAAATTGCGAAATGATGACTTTAAAAGAGACTGCTGATATTCTAGTTTCATCAACTTGCTTGTCAATAATTTACCTCGTTTTAAAAATTGTTCATACGTAGAGCATACTTTTGCGTATCGAATCAATTAAGATATATACACTCCGCATGCAGGTGATGAAGGTATATTGCTGCATAAGTAAGGGAAGTTGACGATAGAAAAGTTAAAGTTGTTACGTTTATCATATAACTTGGTACTTGTTAGGTTACCATTAACATCTTTTTCAAGTAAACTATCTAAGTATGAAACAGATGTGTAAGACTCTGTGGTATCTTTTTATTTCAAATTCACTGGAATAAATCAAGTAAATAAAAAAGAATTAATCTTAATTTATAAAACATTGTCAAGATATGTAAATGTTAAATTAAAAGCCACCTACTATGATGTCGAAACGTTTGCAAAAACTCTGGTTTATATGGGTATAAAAACAGGTCATCCAGTAAAAGAGCACAATTACTGCCCATTTGAATTCCCAAAGTAAGTTTGCTGGAAAGCTTGGTATCGTGACATTGAGTTTACTTGATCAATATACAAGGCTAACTGCGGGTGTGACTGGTCAACAGGGGAAGCTTACTCCTTTTTGTCACCTTATCCAACTTCTGGAAATCTTATTGATCTGTGTTTTTGACCAGTTTACAGGTAAGTATTGTTTGTAGATTATTTAGATTGATCAGCTAAAATTATCTCTTTTCACGTTTTAATTTTTACAAATTTTTACAAAACCTTTTGAAAGAAAGAAGCTGAGAAGAAAAGAAAAATTGAAAACATTATGAATTACTTTTCCCCAGTGAATCCTGAGTGCAACAAATAATTTATTTTTACCTGAAACACTAGTACTGCTGAACGGACTGATTTTCCCCAAACGATAGATTAAGCTTACTTGCATTTTAGCGTCGTTGCAAACCAAGGCCAAAATGTACGATCCCCTCAAATTCTTGAGAGACCTATATGCTGAGTATGAACTGTAGCTTGAGACGATACCATTTTAGATGGAAAAATCTTCTGCGTATGTTAAAAGTATGATGGTAGTAATGACTTTAACATATTATGCAAATCAAGCAAAAGTCATGTCAGATCCATGCACAGAAATACTTGTAACTGTTGTAAGGAATGCAATATAATTAACGTTCTTCTCAGCAATTAGATTACACACATTTGATTCGAAAAATCGTCATATGTAATCCGTTCTTAGCAGCCATTAGATAGAATGTTCTATCGTTAAAATGATATTGTCCTACGGACCCGGTTTAACGATAGAATTCGTTCCGTGTATTCGTAATGTAGCAAAAGAAACACGGGCGATAACTCGCATAGTGCATTTACTAGGAACAATCTAGAGAGTTCCGAATGTAAACATGGCAGGTAATTTGAATCCAGAGAAAAACGTTGAGAAAATTAATTGGATTTTCGTATTTATATGGATTATTTTTGGGGATAAAAGGCATAAACAATCTCAAAAAGGTTTGTTTTGATTAATTTATAAGTTATTTTCAGTGCAAATCCGTTTGTATCCTTCAAAATTGTTTCGGTGCGATTCTGCAAGTTTTTGCTACATTGCGAGTATATAGGTGGTATTCTAACTGTGGTGAGGGCTTGTACCGAGACAAAGTTAGATTATTCTAACTAAGCAGCCATGAACAATTATCGTTTGTTCTCATCTAGCAATTTTCATTTATTGCACTACTTTCATTATCATATAATTTTGCTAACAATTGTTATTTTTTATTATCATGCGCTGAAACAGCTCATTTTCAAATCAGAGATGCACAAAACACAATACAATACAACAAAGAAGTGTTCACCTGATGTTTTACAGTGAAAAAAATAAAGAACATCCATTGATCTGAAATCTCAGTATTTTCCAATTTTCAGAATGTGCATGAGCAAGGCTCCTTCTGAAAAGAAAAAAAAAACAATTTATGTCTGAAACAATTCTAATAAATCAATTTTTTAAGTCTTTTTAAGGTTTCATCATATAGCTAAAACAGTTTTAATTAACTTTGCTTAAAAGTCTAAAATGATTTAGAGTTCAATCGAGTGGCGTTTTATTGAACGCTGAGTTCGCAATACGTATACCCCACTAGCACCGATCGTACATATAATATGGCTTTGCAAATTGAGTGAATTTAGAGACATACACATCATTATTTTGCGTGCAAAGATTACCACAAACAGAAAAATGACTCTTCAACACCAAACGTTGATTGAACTTGTCTTATTTATTATAAAATTTAGTTTTAGTTTCCATCAATGTTTTTCTCTAGGACTAAAATGAAGTTCTAAATTGTATCTTATTATATTAATTTTTCCCCTTTTGATATGTCAAAATAATAAAATCAATACAGGTGGTGTTTTCAACATAATTTATCTAATCACTTACCAATTTAATTTTGCATATGTAATAGTTTTTCTGAGAACAGCTTCCCACGTGCCAATGAAAATGATATGTTTTCCAGAAGATTGCACACAAATAATCGCCTTTCTTCTTATAAACTGGCTCGAATCCATACCAGTCAAAGCCAAAGTTTTGTTTTCCAGAAAATCCCCAATACCACGTATGTTTCTGTGGGTACAGAACGGTGTTTAGTCCCATCCATGCTCCTCGTGTAACTATAATACATCTTGTAATTGGAGTTAATATATTTCCATATTTTTTTTTTCTGTGATAACTTTGAAAGTATAGTATACAATGGTATACCTGAGGTTATACGTACTCTTGTATGCATTGAGTTGGTTTATGATGTAGGTGTTTTCGTGAGAACTTTCCACTGTTGCCAGAAAGCCACCAAGATTGAAACATTTCATCTAAAATATAAAAGTCAGTAATCTCTCTCTCTCTCTCTCTCTCTCTCTCTCTCTCTCTTATATATATACTTATATTATGGCTAATATAATAACCAAATCAAACGAGTATCAATTATTTAAAATGTAAAAATATGTTTACACGTGCTATTAAAAAAACTAATTGTAAGATATGACAAGTTAAAAAATGACTTCTTGACATCAGGCCTAATTTTTAAACATTGAGTCAAATTCGAATTCATGCTTATGCCACTGATATTGCAATTGATGTCTATTATGAGAAAAATAATTCAAAAAATACAATTTATCTCTCTTAAGGTCTTGCAAATGACAATTTACGCAGATAATGCTAAGAAAACATAAACTTAAGCGGACACAAATTAATGATGTGTAACTTCGAGATATTCGGCTATGCGTACGCAAAACCTAATGGATTTAGGAATAAGTGTCTCCGTCTGTGCTAAGATTATAATAATTGATGGCTCTGTTACTTACTGATGCAAGATACCAATTTAGACGATCTCTGCTGAAGAGATAGCAGCTCCCGTCATACTTGTGCCAATAGGGTGGACAATCATCCTTCTTGATGTGATCATCTTCATATTTAAATATCTTGTACTCTCCGACAATGGTATAATCCTTGGGCGTATTGTCCTCAGCTTTTGTGTATGTGACATTGGTCTTTGATTTACTATGAGTATTGTTCTTATTCAGATCTGAGGTGTCCGCATGAATTCCGATGACATGAATTTCACTTTTCTTTCTTGGCTTTCCTGATTTGATTTGTGTACCATTTTTAGATGTTGACTGTTTTGGTTTGGAAACAAACTTCTTTCCACGTGTTTTGCCTTTGGCGGATTTAGGCTTTCTGTCTTTGGCAGATGATGGAATTGTTGGTTTTGAAACCCCTTTCTTTTGAACTACCGGCACACTTGAAGTATGTTCAGGAGTAATTTTCACAGGTGCAGCAGTTGTCTTTTCATTTGTTGGACTTTTAGTTTTGGAAGATTTCAAGGCTGCAGTCTCTCTACACTCTGTTTGCAAATAAAATTTTAATAATAAAAATTGATCTTTTAAATTACACGTTATTAATTTTACTATTGAAAATGTTGTCCTTTATTACAATTTAATTCAACATAATTACCTTCAATGATTGCTAGAGAAAGAACCAACAAAAATGCTAATCGTCGCATATTTTGTAAGATATTATCCTTTTATTTTGCAGCAGAATACTCACACATTTGATTTGCTTTCGTCAGTGTGTTTTGTTGCAAAAACGCCTTAAAATCTTTTTTGTACATGTGACATGTCTTTCGACGAACTCTGAACACAGTAAGATCTAATCAATACAGGGTTGGACAACTTCTTCTCCGACACGGGTTTTGTGGATCCTAAAGGATACCTTTTCATGTAAATCTGTAATACAACTAATCACAAATGCAATTTTAGCATTTTTACTGGAAGGTACATGTAGATTAAGTAAATGAAGCATGTAGGTGGGTATATATATACACACGATGCCAATACGTAGTGAACCAGAATGATGATGAAGCCTCTCCTTCTTATAGGTCTTGTGGCTGTGGGCTTCGCCAGTAAGTGAACAAAGAGAGTTTTCTTTAGGCACTCTAGTATTTTCTTCATGTATTATATATATACAATATAACTAAACCATGTTAAGATCAATAGAAATCTGACTCATACATTATACCAATTTTATTCTTTATAACTTTTTAGTAACAAATCACAATCTGTGCGTTTCTATAGCTTGCTCTATGAGTCAGGATACAAAACAATTTAACTACAATCGGTGTTAGATTTACATATTAAATTCGTTTAATTTTCTCAGGTGCGCAGTACGGCGGCTATGACGAAGGCTTTGGAGGTCAATAAATCTTTTATATAGGCAAATGCCTCTCACTCTCTCTTTCTCACTCTCTCTATGCCTCTCCCACTCTCTCTCTCTCTCTCTCTCTCTCTCTCTCTCTCTCTCTCTCTCTCTCTCTCTATTTATCCAACAATATCTAGACGTTCACAAATTACATTTCAGTACAAGAATTGTTTGTTTATTAACAAATTCATATTTCGGTCAGGTTTTAACGAAGAACCACCTTCCTGTAAAAACACTCAGTTCTGGAATGGAGAAGCTTGTGTAGCACGTATGTTCTTATTAGACAGTTAACTTGATCAATAATAATTTCCAAACCACTAGTAAACTGCAAGGTCAGTTATAGCATTTAAGAAATCAATTTTTTTAATTGCATTGCAATTTACATGTTTGTGGTACAGTTTATTTTCTCATTGAAGATGAGGTATTTCTTTTTGTTATATTTTTTCTACATGTAAATTGATAGATCTATCATATGGAAAGGCGTGTGCTTTAGCAGCCTATAAAGGTCACGTGTGTGGAGCAACCCTGCGGTGTAAAAAGAAGTGTATCTGTTCCCCCGGATATTTCTGGAATGGAAAAATTTGCCACAAGTGTAAATATTGACTCACAATTTCTACTTAAATAATTCCTTAAGTTATTTTTGGAAAATCAAGAAGTCTGATATAATTCACTAAGAAATATCAATTACATGATATGTAATAAAAAAAAATGCTCTTGTCTAATCTGTACTGTTATACTGATTCCTCGTAGGTTTTACATTTTTAGATATTTAATCTTAAAATCTAAAATTCTCTGTTGGTAATTTTGAGTGCCAGTGCTGTAAATAATGATTAAATTTAGGAATCTGCAGGTTATATTGATCAGTTTTAGAAAAATCTACCGATTAAATCAGTTTTAGGTTAAGAAACTATAGCGGAAAGTTACAATTAGAGTGACTTAAATCAACTGTTTATATCTGTTAGATATAGTAAATCTGCGGGTTATATCGGTTAATATTTGGCAAATGTACTAGTTTGATTGATTAGTTTTAGGAAACGGTGGTAACTGTACTATGTCGGTTAATGCAGTGGTTTTATTTGTAAGTTTTAGCAAACGGTGGTAAATGTACTGTCTTTATTGGTACATTTAAGAAAACGTCGGTAAATGTTCTTGCTATCTCGGTAATTATACTGGTTTTATCGTTTAGTTTAAGGAAGCAGCGGTAAATGTAATCGATATCTGGGTAAAGGTACTGTCTATATCGGTTACTTTTAGGAGACGTTGGTAAATGTACTGACTATGTCGAATAGTTTTAGGTTAATGTTCTGTCTTTATAGGTTAGATTAAGGAAACAGCGATTAATGTACCGGTTATTTCGGTAAATTTACCGTCTTTATTGGTTACTTTTAGAGACGATGGTAAATGTACCGGTCTAAGTTTGAGGAGACGGCGGTAAATGTACCGGTTATGTCGGTAAATGTTCTGTCTATATCGGTTAGTTTTAGGAGACGGCGGTATTTGCACCGGTTATGTCGGTTAATGCTCTGTCTTTATCGATTAGTTTTAAGAGACGGTGGTAAATGTACTGGCTATGTCGGTAAATGCACAGTCTTTATCGGTTAGTTTTAGGAGACGGCGGTAAATGTACCGGTTATGTCGGGTATAAAGGACGAGTGTGTGGTGGTAATCTCCGATGTCTGAAGGGAAAGTGTGGATGTAAATCTCCACTGATCTTCAAAGGCGGCAAATGTGTTCCCAGGCCTAAACGTGAGTAATATCTACAATGAAACATTTTTTGAAAGAATGCTCAGTTAGTCATATTGTAGAAAAAGCAATCTTTGTATGTAAGCCTTTTACTACCTCATTGGCAGTAATAGACAGATAATGAATACACTGAAATGTTCACTAATGAAAAAGAATTTAAATAATAGAATGATTTATTTCCGTTTTAACTATTTGAAAATGTAACCATTTTTTTTTTTGGAAAGGGTTCTAAATGGTTATGTTACATTATTAGCATATTACCCAAGACAAGCACTTTGACAAATTTGTATACTGTATTTGGCAGCTTTCTCCCTTTCTTGAAAAAAAATAAATGAAATACTTTTGAATCCATTTCTATTTTTGCCTTCGAGAACTGGTTTGATGATCAAATTAGATCAATAATTACTTATTTTGTAGCTTTTGTGTGGAACCTTTACAAACTTTTTATGCTTATTTTAGCTTTTAGTTCAAGAAAACCAAATCAATTAAGTTATATTGTTGTTTTTTTAAATATACTAAATATTACATGCACAAGAGATCAAACAACAAGATTTTCAATAACAAATTCACCTCTGTATAACGATATCTTCAAAGATAACATCGAAATTCATTCCTTATTACTCTTATCTGTTTTCTAGTTGTAAGGATTCAGCGTTTACAAATCTCACCCGCGATATTCTACATATTATGCAGAACGTTATTACAAATGGATCTTTTCTGAAAAACTTTATGAGGTCGTGCACTGCGTCATAAAAACTATAAAACTATCACAAATAGGAAATCAAAATTACAATATTCATGAGATTCCCAAAGAAATTATAATTTTATATCAGAAACATTTTTATGAGTTATTTTGCAAGAAATGTGTGCTGTAGCGCCTTCGTCAATAATCCTGATGTAATTATCTTTTATTGATATCATTTATGTTTCTTTATATGGTCAGCATATATCTCAAGAATTCAAATAATACAATATACTTTATGGTCGGCGGAATATTAACATTATGAACAATGCAACTATTCTTTGTAGTTACAATTATCAAAAAGACTTAAACTATCATATTGTTAGTAGTATTTACCTTTCAACATCAAATGATGGTGATAAAAATCAATACTTTATACATCTTGTAGGATTTCAAGATTAATATTCACAAATTGAAATCTCATAGGTACCTTATCTCTACTTGCATTTTTCAAAGTTCCATTATTGTCGAGTACGCAATGTGTGTTGTTGGATTTATCATATGGATAAAGTTCTTCGGCTTCTATATTTGATATCAACAAATTCTTCATTGGAATTATGACATGGATCAAAGTTCCGTATCCTTATCTTCTACATGCATTTAATGTTAAAAGGAATGTCACAGCAACACCAACTAAAACCGCCATTGCTAACTATATAATGTATTTTTATCTGAGTACAGTTCCCCCGTCATATGAGGATGAGGGATTAGGCGGCGGAGGTGGTGCCGTTGGCGGCGGGGGACATCATGCTGGATATGGTGCTCCTCCAAAATACAGCAGTTTTGGTTACGCGGCAGCCAAGGTGCGCGCTGGAGGATGCCCCTATGGTTGGAGTCCATATCATGGAAGTTGTTATTACTTCAGTCGAGACAAGCTTTCATGGTGGCAGGCTGAGGTATTTGTGATTGGGATTAGGCACACGTATAGAAACAACTTATGATTTTAAGCATAGTAGTTACAATGCCTTGAGAATCCTGCACATTCAAGTGTACAAATTACAGTATGGTAAAAATATACAAACAATTAATATATCTTAGTGACCCTCATTATTTGTAAGGCCAATATAGAAATTCATACGGGTATTTTTCTTCATTGTTTTATATTTATTGGCAATGTACAGAAAAATTTCCTCTTTTCTAAGATGAAATGCGCTAGCCAAGGAGGTTATCTCGTTATCGTGGATGCAGCTCATGAAAACTCTTTCATTCGTCGTTATTTGGCTGAATACAGAGGTGTGTCCAAGTTCTAGAAACATGCATGCCTCTATTATTTTCCTCTCTAATTTTGCAAAGAAGCTAGAAGATATGACCAACCAACTTACATTAGTGAATAATCTTTCATTCAAAACTTTAACTTCAAATATACAGTTACCGGTGGAGCTTGGTTCGGTCTGAACGATTGTCTGTTCCCTAACAAACACCGATGGATCTGGGGATTTAGTAAGAAGAGATGTCATAAGTTTGACTGGTACGGACAGGAACCAGTTTATCACGCCAAAGGAGACTGGAATTGTGGTGCATTCTGGGAAAGTTATCAGTATCACTGGCATGTTGATAGCTGTGCTCAGAGGAACTACTATGTCTGCGAAATGAAACTGGTATTGTTTGATATTTTACTTCATTATCACTGATACATTTAACGATTTTCGAAAGTTTCAAAACTCCAACTTTACATACATTGTTATGACCTTATTTTCTTCGCTTGAGGTATATTTATATTTTGTATTGCAAATGTATAATTTTATTATATTTTTCATTTTCTTTTTTCAGGGCAAACCTTGCAGATGTCAGTATTAGTCCATGTATATGTATTTGTTATAAATGTGTCTGTTTTTATAAATGGTTGTTGTTTGATTTTAAACAGATATACACAAATAAACACACCTAAATATATACTATCTCGCATGCCCGCACACCTATACCTTTCCAGATACAACGACGCCTTGTTAAGAAGAACAGCTTTGTTTCTTCATATTTACTCCAAATTAATGATGCGTTTGTTTTTAAAGATGATTTTACCTCTCTACATAAGGTTTTTAAATCGAAAAACTTAAAGCAACCAACCTTATCATTCATGACGTACTGTGATGTGAATAAGCAAGTTTTAGGACCATACAAATAAAACCTAAAGAATGTTATCAATTATATTGACTAGAACATATTAACAATTAGTTGATTTTACAGGGATGTCAAAAAAACTTGTCTAAAGTGGGCATTTTGTAAATTTTATGATCGTTGCAATGGCCTTGTTGGCAAATATAACTTTTTGTTGATAATAATATTGTGGTATGATTCTTCCCAAATGTTACATCTTTGTTTTTATGCTGAACACGACTACGGAATGTTCTGTGTAGCTGATCAATATACATGTATACGGGTCACGGCAGGTGTGACCGGTGAATAGAATATGCTTCATTCCTCTTGGCACCTGATCCTACCTCTGCAGTGCCAGGAGTTCGTATTTTACGTTCCATTTGCAGATTGATTTGTATTTTTTTTTAAGCTTGGTCAATTTTTCATCAAATCACTTCCCAATGGTTAAATCAATGCAAATGTAAACACTGACGATGTGTATCTTTAACAGTCCAGTATATATCATTGTCTGTCATGAATTTGCTCATGGATGTGCCTTTTTTTCTGATGCTGAACAATATATATTCAGTTTCTTATTTATGAAAAAACGAGATACAGGTTTAAATCGTTCTGCGTTATGCTTGCTTTGAAAGAAAAGACAAAGCAAGATTATATAAAGAATACAAGTACTTTAAACATATTTTATTGAATTATGAAATAAGGAATGGGCAACAGGCAAAGCCTATATACACCCTCTCCTTGTATAATAGGTCAAGATACAATAATATATAATTAATATACATATTATTTACATACTGTTCCAGCTTTAAAATAATACAAATATTTGGAGAGATAAAAAATTTATGCATTTAATAGAGTATTTTATATAACAGCTGTCCCTAATTTAGTCTAGAAGATTTAATTAATTCTTGTACATATGAAAATATTTTGCAATTTGTTTGATAAGAGTATTGACATTTTCCTCTTAACAGAGTTTCCAGTTCTAAAACAACATCAATATCATTTAATTTTTTTTACCAATAAGTTTCTTTCAATATTATATGATGGGCAGTTGATGAAATAATGTTCAGTATCTTCAGTATGAAATCCACACTTTTGACATGATTGAATAACTGAAAAAAAATTATTGTTTAAATGTTCATTAAGATTGCTTGCATTGTTTCGCAACTGACAATGCAAGATATTTTCTTTTCTATTACCAAAGTTAAAGTAGTACCTACAAGGTTTATAAGTTGCTCCCCAATTCTTAAGCTTTGCTTTAAAGATAGCTAATGAAGGGGAGTTTTTTACATCTTCACTAAGACTGTTCCAAAGTTTTATGGTTGAGGAAATAAAACTATTATAGTATGACATTGTTTTACAAACTGGTATACATAAGTTATTACATCCAGACCTTAGGTTGTATGCATGTTGAACAGGAAATCAAGGTTGAATCAAATCATACAAATAATCAGGTGCAGAACCATTAATCTTTTTATACAACAATTGAAGTTTGTGTTTTTCTTTTCTAAGATATCATGGTTCCCACCCTAGTTCACCTTACAAACAAGTTCTGGATGAATTAACTCTAAGCCCAGTAATAATTCTGGCAGCTTCTATTTGAACCTTTTCAAGCAATTCTGAACTAGTTTGGATACAATTATCCCATACAACATCAGCATATTCTAAAATTGGTTTTATAAAGGCAAAATAATTTTTTATTAGTAAATTTCTACCTATACTATGTTTCAGTAACCTAATCATATTCAATCTTTTACATGCCTTTTCATTTATATTCAATATATGATTATTTCAAGAACCATCTGCTTAAAATTGTAATCCTAAATGAACAGGACACTGTTCGCATTTTTTGGTATTTGTTACTAATCATTGAAAAAACATTTGAACTGACATCTCTAGCTACATGTAACTGGAGGATAATAATGAAATGGAATATAGTGTGCAAGTAATAGGCTGGAACAAAACTAAATGGAGAAAAATAAAACAAAACTAAGTGGAATTCAAACAAGAATAAACAAAAAATGAACAAAAAATATATGCAAATGAAAAACAAACTTTGTAGAACAAAGAGTGTTAACATATGTACACACATTGCATTTTTTGGAGTCTGAAACAGTTGTAGCAGGAATACCACATATAGATGCTCGGGATGAAATAGTTTATTGTTGAAGTATTGTAAAGTTTCACAGGTTTTAAACCAAAACAAACGGTTTACAAGAATACACGTACATGTTCAAGATACTTTGCTGTCTTAATGTTCAATGTTCAATGATTGCAATGAGCATTTTGTAAATAATCTATTAGATAAACATGTTAGCAACTGTAACCTATCTATGTTTTTCTGACATTGTTCATTCTTTGTTTTACATTATATTTGAATATGGAATAATACGTCTCTTGATCAGGTACAATGGGGCTCTAGGCGGGCGTTATTGGTCAACTGGGAATGTTTCCTCCTCTAGGGCACCTGATCCCACCTCGCGAGTTGTTGTTTGAATTGTATTATGCCCTGTCACAAAAATTGAATTATTTGAAGATTTTTTTAAAGACCGGTTACCGTTCTTGTCGCTTTTTTTTTTAAATAAAAGCTCTGGTGAAAAATGACTGTTCATGAAAATGTACAGCCTTAAAGTGCCAACATGGAAGAAAATTTACAATCTGTACAAAAAGCCAACCCGAAGAAATTTTTTCACGAGTTGGGCTCTTTTTGTTCTAGTGGAAATCCAATCAATTCAACATTTAATACATCGGTGACGTATTGTCAATAAACAATAGGTACTTTTATTCGTTGTTGATTAGATTATCTTAGTGAACTTGAAATAAAAGAAACCATAGAGTTTGCCATACATGTATCTGTTTCATATTTAAATATTTCACTATCTATCTATTGTCGATAAAGGGCGACTTATACCCGGTAACTAGACTGTTTGAAAAAGGTGATGATTTCAAGTTTTCAATCGTCAAATTACCTTATTTATGTACCACTATCATCAGCATATGGTATTTAAATCTCCCAACTTATTTGATGCTTAAGAACATGCTCCGGTACTTTTTATTAAATTCTATTTACTCTTTATGTAAAAAATAATTCCATTTTTGTATTGTCTCAGTGGCTTTAGCCTTGCAGAAAAAGAATGTCTTTAATCAGAAGAATAACTCGCATCGAGATCATTAGTGAGATATGAGATTTCTTTTCTTTTTTTATTACCGGACTGTTGCAAAGAAAATTTCCTGTTCCTATATATTAAAGGTCTGACAGGACATAAGTTTCCAGGAATTTTTCTGAACAGAATTCTCATTTTCTTTTTCTTGTCAATTATTTGGTATAAGATATTGGTAAAATGGACTGTAAACTACTCTTATTACTAGTGTGTGAAGGAATTGTTTGAAAAGGGTATAATTAGAAGTGTAAAGGTTCGTTGAATTTTTGAATTAAACAAAATTGAAAGAAAATATAGTTTATAATGTTAATGCATTTGTGACAACGATATAAGAGGACCTAGAAATAAATCAACTTCATTTCGAAAAGATTTTTGGACTATACAATTACCTTGTTATACAATACAACCTATCATTGGGTCAAATACTGACTGACGATTTCATACTTATTTGTTAAACCAGTTTTTCACTATGAATTGTCTGCGGATTGACCAGTTTTTCTGATCATGAAAAGGAGCTCCCGCAGTTGTGACCTGTAGGCAGGGGATGCTCAGTCCTCCACGATACCTGATCCCATCTCTAATGTTTCATGGAGGTTCATGTTTGCTCTGTTCCCATTTTGTATTCTATAAATTGACTTTGAGCTAGAGTACTGTTCCCTTCAGTGTCTTGATTATGACCCATTGATTCTTATGCAATGTTAAGCATGGGCATATTTTCATCATGTGCATAATTAGATATTTTAAAAGATTTAAAGATAAATAAAAAAAACCCATCAAGTTTGCCAAGTACGAGATTTTTTAATCTTAAGAAATAGACTAGAAAATAGTATCATGGAAATACATGTAGTAATCAACAAATTTTTCTGGATCTCATTTTCTAAAATTCAAAATTGAAAGCAAAAATAAGTAAAGTACTTAAATTTGTAGGCAGAAATATGATAGTGAGATTTGTAAACCGCATTTTTTAAAAGATATTTTGGCAAATTATAAGGGTTCACATGGAAAGTATGAGCCAACAGACAAATTAATTCTAAATCAGAACAATGAAGAATGCAAGGGTAATCATTATTGATTTTAAAAAGAGATAAAGGCTCCTTTCTTTGTGTAAATTAACATAAACACTGGAACACATATTTTTCCCAGTGATTTACAGCAAATAATGATTTCCCTGTGGCCTCTCTCAAAATATAAAGGTGGCTTTAAGCTACCATCAATATCCTGACATACCATTCATATGTATGGTGTGTACTTTATGTAACGAAATATTGCCAATAAAAACAGAGTCAAAATCTGCCTATTTGACTTTCTCTTTTGAAGTGTTATTCAGAGTGTTATACGGTTTGAAGAGCTTTGTTTTTTTGTGTTGTAGTGTTGCATACATATATTGCATCAAAAACCTAGAAACGGATTCTTGCCATTTGTAGAAAATTGCAAATTTTCACATATCAGAGTTATATATATGCTGTAAGATGGGTAAATTAAGAGAGATAAAGATAGGGTGAGAAACAGGTACAAAGACAGACAAAGATAGAGGGAAGACGAAAAATTCACAATAAAAGGATATCCACTACCGCCTCAACTCTCTCTATCTTCAACTTTGTGTTAATTAATAATCAAGTTAAAAATTAGAAACTAACTAAGAAATTTTAAAAAATTCAATGTAAAAGATGAAGACCATACACAGAGATCAATCTTATAAATGCAGTAGACTTATCAATCGTCAAAGTGAAGAAAACAAGGAACATGAAATCAAAGGTGGAATCAAGTGCATAGGATGAGTAAGTATTCCCTGTCGACCGGTCACACCCCACGGGAGCCCTACGGGTAGATGGAGGTGCTTTGAATTTACATTTTGCCTAAAAGCAATGAGACTTTCAACGGGGTTGTTGAAATCCTTATATCCTTAACTTAATTGCAAGTCGCTTACCTCAGCTTAAATTTGATAGTAATGTCTACATATACCCTTGTCATAGTATCAATTGAAGATATAACCACTACAGGCAAGTGAAAGTGGAAAATAGATACTTGACTATGGAAAAGCTGACGTCATCCCTTTTGTCCTACTGGTAGTTATTAATTTGTGATTTATATCGTCATTAGTCCACAAAAAGTCTATATAACAAACATATATTATGAGACAGATTCTGAGTGTGTATTTCATTCTGAGTTCAGTAGGATATTTTAGAGTCATTTGAATAAAGTAACTAATGTAAATTAATAATACATCGTCGATATATCTAAGTGTTTAGTAAAAGGCCACAACTAGAGTTTAAATATTCTCGTGTAAAAGTTTTCTTTTGATTTAATTTTGTTTCAGTGGAATTTAAACTCCGGTCGACTAAGAATTAAAAATCAAAACTCGGAATTGCCAATGAGAACTCCAGCAGATTGATAGAAAACCTGCTCCTCATAAGATCAGAGACTATACAGATATTGTCAATGATGAACCCCGGCATCCTTTAATATCAATTACAGATTAGTGTACTTTTACGAAGGATAAAAATGATTTTCGGGATGATTTGTAGATTACCAATTACGATATATAAAAACAAATACGAAACATTCTGTTTCTTTAAAAAAAAAAAACAGTTATCATTAATGTAAAAAAAAAATTTGTAATTCAATATATTCCATAGAATGATTGTATAAAGCGTAGTAAAGTCGTATGGTGTTTGTAAGTAAGTTATGGTTGATCTTTTTTTTTGTTGAAATTTTTTTTCCCAAAACTTATCACTTTTAATAAGTTTTAACAATATCAAATTAATATGCATCAGTAATATTATTAAGTGTCTTACAAACTTACAAGTTGGTGCCACAGGTGCCATTAAAAAGTGAGCATCCCATGCCGACCTGTCAAATCCGCCGTGTGCTCTTTGTCATGATCAGGAAATAACGGAAAAATCCGTCGTCAATTAAGTGTATAAATAACGGACTAACAATAAGTATGAAAAAGGCTAGTCAGCATTTGACTCAATAATAAATTTAATTGGTTGACAAGATCATTATATCGACCAAAGGACTTTCGAAATGATGACTTTAAACATTTCTCTTTCTATCATTTTGTACATGTATGACATATAAGATTAATTTTTAAAATGTAAATTACTATCTTTTGATTGGTTTTAATATGCTCTCCTTTTTTGGCATATTTGAATATATAAAATTACGGCTTAAATTTTATTTCATAAAAAAGTAAATTTTAAAAAGGAATTAAACAAAAAGAAAAAGATTTCCTGCTTTTAAAGCAAACTAATCCGTTAATAATAATCTTTTTAAGCGACAACATATAAAGGAATGTTCCTTTGTAATGTGAACTCTCAAAGAACTATAAATAGCACAGAAAGTGTACAAAAAATACAATCCTTTTATCTACCTATGTTGAAAAGGTTAACCAAATGCAAAATGGTAAGACAATATCAATATTACTTTTAAATCCTTAAGCAGAATAAATTTTTTTCATATATTGTTTTGGGAATTTTTTATTAATAAAAAAGGCAATATAACAGTGAAAGTTCATTTTCGCCAAACGATTTTTAAACTTTATCAAATTAATACACTTTTACTTATCTTATTATTATGTGTACCTACTCACATTAGATATTCCGACCTTTTATTACAATCCACAATTTTTTTTTTTTTAAGTGCCACTTTGTTTTTCATAAAACCGTAAAGGTCAATACTTTGTTATGTAACACCCTTTAATTGCATGTCTTTATATGTTTAAAGAAAAGATCGAATATGAATGCCGTAAATACATATCAAAACACAAACACATTTTTTTCTTATAACCTCTCTGTCTATAAAATTTGTTACCTTGTGTAAGTTATTACAATTTGCTCGAAAAACGGCATATAATGCTAATAGAAATTTATTTAATTGAAAATAAAAAGCCTTCTTTCATTTAGTCCGGAAGTACCAGAAACAGTTAGGATAGAGCTTGGAATCGTACAAAATCAAATCACAATAAAAATCATCAAATAATCAATAATCTTAATTGATTCAAATATCGCAGTTAATTAACTATGAGAGAGTTAACATCAACTACAAGAAGAAAATTATCATTCTGGTTTTTTTTCGAATTTCTTCACTTGATATGTGTTTTATTTTCTATTTTCAAATCATCGTGTTTTTTTTTACAAAAAAGGGGTTAAAGACCAATTTCTGAATAAACAATTAATTTTAAAATGTGTACTTTTGTTTTTTAGATAGTATTTGATATGCTTTGATTTCTCTTTAAGAAACAAAAAAGAAAAATACACAATTAACAAAATGCTTCCTTTTTTGTAGTTTTAACCCCCCCACTCGTTTTGTTAATTTTTTTCTTTTTCCTTATAGATATCACACAATGAAAAAAAATCTGAACTTCAAAGTTCTGAAAGTTCTGAAACTTTTGTATGATTAACAGAATAATGTATATGCTTTCCTCAAATTAATCTTATGTATGTTTCTTTCAAATTGTATTTGAATGTACTTTACAACAGAATATTTTATATAAGGTAAAGCTATGAAAAGAGCTAATTTTATAAGCCATACCAGTTTCATTTCGCAGACATAGTAGTTCCTCTGAGCACAGCTATCAACATGCCAGTGATACTGATAACTTTCCCAGAATGCACCACAATTCCAGTCTCCTTTGGCGTGATAAACTGGTTCCTGTCCGTACCAGTCAAACTTATGACATCTCTTCTTACTAAATCCCCAGATCCATCGGTGTTTGTTAGGGAACAGACAATCGTTCAGACCGAACCAAGCTCCACCGGTAACTGTATATTTGAAGTTAAAGTTTTGAATGAAAGATTATTCACTAATGTAAGTTGGTTGGTCATATCTTCTAGCTTCTTTGCAAAATTAGAGAGGAAAATAATAGAGGCATGCATGTTTCTAGAACTTGGACACACCTCTGTATTCAGCCAAATAACGACGAATGAAAGAGTTTTCATGAGCTGCATCCACGATAACGAGATAACCTCCTTGGCTAGCGCATTTCATCTTAGAAAAGAGGAAATTTTTCTGTACATTGCCAATAAATATAAAACAATGAAGAAAAATACCCGTATGAATTTCTATATTGGCCTTACAAATAATGAGGGTCACTAAGATATATTAATTGTTTGTATATTTTTACCATACTGTAATTTGTACACTTGAATGTGCAGGATTCTCAAGGCATTGTAACTACTATGCTTAAAATCATAAGTTGTTTCTATACGTGTGCCTAATCCCAATCACAAATACCTCAGCCTGCCACCATGAAAGCTTGTCTCGACTGAAGTAATAACAACTTCCATGATATGGACTCCAACCATAGGGGCATCCTCCAGCGCGCACCTTGGCTGCCGCGTAACCAAAACTGCTGTATTTTGGAAGCAAATGTAAAATCCTGAACAAAGCGGAATATAGAACAATAGACCAAAAATCAGAGAAAATTCGAATTAAGTGTAGAAACAACTAAGTTTTCTGAGTTAAACTAATAATGTTAGCTTTCTATTATTATTTTTAAAGTTGCCTTACACTCAGTGAAATATTCACACATATAACTTCTCCATTTTGACCGATTATTAATAGAAAATTAGAAAAATTCGATGTCCGCCATTTTGAATCGCCATTTTTACCTCTTTAACGCCATTTTCATGAAACATATTTTTTTTCAGATTAAGCATACTCGAAATAGTTCTAAAAACTATGCTGGACCAAATGATAATTATTTGCCGTTAGAAGTATTTTTTCTATAAATCGGACCAGACTAGCTGGGTTGTTGTGCGTTTGGTTATCATTTAAAGATAATAGTGTCCGGGAAATTGACTAGTCTCACCAGACTCGATGAAATATAAAACAAAAATCATTGGAAGCCACTACCGTTACATAATAATAATGCCATGTTACACCGTTCTGTCTTACAGAATATTTCATTTCTGTGGTAAGAATATAATGAATTGCGATAAAGACGATCAAATTCAACGTAAATATATGGTCATGTGGTTTAGGTTTAGTTAAGTTTAGGAACAACGAACCTCATTATTCCCTTCAGTCCCTGATATTTCATTTAAATTAAAGGGATTTTATCGACTATTGCATCTAAACTTTTCAAAACAAAAAGACTAAAGTGCCTATATAAGTATAACAAACATTAGAAACATATCCTACCTACATATTAAATTTTCCATGCTCATACCGGGTATTCTTCTTCCTACCACTATAGCCCTGCTTGCCACGTCATAATTGGTGACCTGCACGTGAGTATCTAATAATGAACCATTTAAATCACAGTTCAAAAGGGCCAAAATAAAGGAAATCTCGATATTTCATCAGACGGTTTTGGGGGAAATGAATATATGCATGAAATCTGTCAAAGTTTGCGTGAGGCGATGTATGAGCCAAACTTGAAAAAGGCATTGAAACTTTGGTAAGATTGCATTAAAAGTAGAGCGATCAGAAGGATGTTGAAATCTCCTGTTAAAGGATGAAAAGCAATATGAAAATCATCTATCTTTCTGTTTTTGATAACTCAAAAGTGAAAAAAGAATAAGATTAGACGATCAATATGTATTGGTGCCAGCTGACAAAGCAAGTTACTATGTCTTCGTAGGCAAAGTCCATTGTTTCTAATGCGTGAACAAGATGAACTTGGAAATAATTCTTCAAAAGTGAGTCCAATTTATACTCCTAGTAGGAATTGGTTTAAAATCAACTGTCAGTTTTGAATATATATTGAATTCCAAACATCTAAACTGAATTTGAATTATCACAACAAAATGTATTCAATGACATAAAAATGATGTCATTCAGATGTGGATATACACATGTACTTAAAACATCCTACACTGACAAAAATCAATAACATTTAAACGACATACGACTTCAAACTTAATACAAACACTCACAAATTACATTAAAGACCAGGGTTTTTTTTAACACCACAGACATCTGTTTTTCAATAAAAGTGGATTTTTTAAATTTGCATACCATGCCATTAAATCGGCAAAATTTTTGTGCGAAAAATTCAGATTCTACCATATCATACTCCGAGCTTGATCTTAAAATGATACTTGAGTTCATTATTGTCAGTAATGTATATGTATAATTTTTGAAGACAAGGTCTTTCAACTATCGGTTGAAATATCATGGGTACCAATTTTTTTTCTGATTGGTAAACTTGCTTTTGCATTTAACTGAAGTAGAAAGAATTCATTAACTATCTAATTGAAAATTAATTGGAATTACAGATATACCGACGACGTTTTATCAATTAACCTCATATATTTTTAACACTTAATAGATATTTTTTTTCTGTCCTTCTTTAATTCTATTTATTCCGTTAAACTCGAATTAAAAAAAACCATAGAGTCTGACACATTTGTATTTTGCACTAAAGAAAGATAATAAATGTGACCAACCAAGCACATTATGATTAACATAATAACTTCAACTTTTCTATAATCAACCTTTTCTTTAGAAACATGGCTTATTAATTGTCGAACTCTAAGGTAAAGTTTGGTTCCAAAGGTGGTCATAGCCAAGGGGTGGCAATGGGGATAAGCTCCCATTGTCTATAAAATGCTCCTTATGGCGTGCGTCTCAAATAGCCTCTGACAGCCAAAGCCCAGCTCCTAGCCTGCTCGTGTGACTTCCATTAAGTCCTGCGGAACTGCTACTACTGATAGGAGAAGGGGTGAAGGCGAGTTACCTGGCGCCTGAAAACCAGTGCTTTGGGTAGATGGGGCTCATCAGTCTGGGAGGATAGCTCATCTAAGAGAAGGAAAACTCTGATTCCAAACCTCCGCTGCCTTGCGGCATCATTTTCTTATCATATCGATTTTAACATAAACATTAAGGATAATGTATATTCGTGCAACATATTATGTTTATAATTTGATCACAGTATTAAATATATTTGAATGATATTGACATTAGTTTAATACTGTTATTGAGATGGGTTGATATACAAAACTATAGTTTCTAACTATGATATATTATTAGTATATGAGTCTACTTGGAAACAAAGTCCAAAATACAGTATACATTTTCTAAAATTATTTAATGGTATGTTGCTTACAGATATCATTTCACCGTTATTTCCCAGCGACATTTTATCTCCTCTACTAAAGCTGTAAAAGTGCTGAAAGATTGATGTACATTAAGACCAAGCGAATTTTTGCATCTTTGGATCAATATTGGGAGGATACAAACATCTCTGTGACACCAATTTCGCGGGCCTTGTCAGCTTCACTTGTCGAAACAAAAGCAAAGAAACATATGTAAATATAATAAAGAACAACAATCAACTGATGGTGTCAGCATTTTAAAACATAACTTACATGCAGATTTATGAAATGAGGTGTGTAGATATGCTCATATATATTCATTGTACAAGTTAAGAAATTCATCAGAATTATATACGATGTATACCATTCTGTTCATAGGGCTTGTGATTGTGGGACTGAGCTGTAAGTGTTAATTCAGAGTTTAATTCAAATATTGTCCATAACAACAATTCTTAGCAAATGGAATCTATTTAATTAACAAAATAACATTTCATTAATTTAATTTTTTTGTAGAATGTCAGCAAAGTGTAAAGTGACAATCCACCATTTAAAATTTTATGTTATAAAAGTCAATTAAATATTATACCATGTTTGCAAAGTAGGAGGGTATATAGTGATCGGGATGCTCATTCAGCTGTAGGAGTAGGTCCGTCCGTCTGTCTGTTACGCTTTGGGGTACCCATCGCTTATCCACAACTCATTTTATACCGCAGAATGAAATTTAATGAGACTTTCACAGAATCTTGGTAACATAATGGCATTATGCACCTACTATTTTACTTTATGACCCGACAAGTATTTTGGGTTTCCCCTAGTAAACCAGGGACATTGTCATTCTTTCTATAATATTGAAGAGTTCAATCTCTTATCCCCAACTCCCCCTATACTAGTGAATAAAGTGTGGTAATAATAATTTCAGATTCTTTATTAACTAATGCCAGTGTGCACCTCTAATTTTACTTTTTGATAGGAAGCTCAAAGTTATTTCGGGTCTCCCAGAGCAAAATCTGGACTTCGCCATTATAATCATATGGGACGTGGGGAGTAATCATTGAGTGAGCTCAGTGCTCACAGTACCCCTAGTTTACAAAGAGATATTTTAACCAATTATAAATTGTTTGTTATATTTTTTTCCATAGGTGCTCAGTACGACTTTGGCTATGAGGGAGGTAAAATATCTTCTGATTTTTATTTTTTTTTAAAGTGAAAGTGGTAAAATGAAGTCAAGATTAAGAGTTAATTTTCTTCTATTAGACTTCAATTCTGTCTCAGATATGTTCATATTAAATAAATATTTCAAATACGTTTTAGAAAAACATTTTTACATTAACATAGGGTATTTTATTTATTTCAAGGTTTTAACGAAGGCCCATCTTCTTGTAAAAACACTCAGTTCTGGAATGGAGAAGCCTGCGTAGCGCGTAAGGTCTTATTAGTCAGTTAATTTGATTTAATTCTTCATTCGGAATTATTTAATTCTTTTTATCATTGCACGGTAAGATATTGCATTTATGGACATAAGAAAGACTTTTTTCTCTATTGTAATATACATTTATGTGGTGCTGTGAAGTTTCTAATTGAAGATGATGTTGTTTTTTTTTTCATTTTGATATATTACTTTTTGCGTTGTTAGATCTATCATTTGGAAAGGTGTGTGCCTTGGCCGCCTACAAAGGTCACGTGTGTGGAGCGACCCTACGGTGTAAAAAGAAGTGTATCTGTTCCCCAGGATATTTCTGGAATGGAAAAATTTGTCACAAGTGTAAATATCTTTTTTATTACATGGCAATGCCAAGTGTTCAAATTTATTTCATTGTATAGAAATAGGAAGAATTACTTTAAGAATATCTTTTTTTTTAAAGATAATTTATATCATTTATAGAAATGAATTCATTCAACGTTTCTGAAAAAAGGACAAAAGAATGTAAAGTACTTTACAGTATCAAGAAAATGTTTGTAAATTGATAAGAATAATGATAAAGTTTAGATCTGGTAGTAAATGTAGTGGTTTTATCGATACGTTTTAGGTAAATGAACTAGCTAAATCGGTTATAGTTTTAAGAAAGGTGATATACATATTTTTTTCATCAGTTAGGTTTAGGCATTTGAACTATCTATTTTGATAAGTTTAAGAAAGGTGGTAAATGTACTTGTCTTATCGGTTAATTTCTACTGTCTTTATCGGTTATTTTCAAGAGACGGCGGTAAATGTACTGTCTTTATCGGTTAGTTTTAGGAAACGGCGGTAAATGTACCGGCTATATCAATAAATGTACTGTCTTTATCAGTTAGGTTTATGAGACGGCGGAAAATGTACTGACTATATATCGGCAAATGTAATTGTCTTTATCGGTTAGTTTTAGAAAACGGCGGTAAATGTACTGGCTATGTCGATGAATGCACTGACTATATATCGGTAAATGTAATTTCTTAATCGGTTAGTTTTAGGAAACGGCGGTAATTGTACTGGCAATGTCGGTAAATGTACTGTTTTTGTCGGTTTGTTTTAAGAAACGGTGGTAAATGTACCGGTTATGTCGGTAAATGTACTGTCTTTATCGGTAAGTTTTAGGAAATGGTGGTAAATGTACTGGCCATGTGGGTAAATATACAGTCTTTATCTGTTAGTTTTAAGAAACGGTGGTAAATGTACCGGCTATGTCGGTAAATGTACTGTCTTTGTTGGTTAGTTTTAAGAAACGGTGGTAAATGTACCGGTTATGTCGGTAAATGTCATGGCTTTGTTGGTAAATGAACTGTCTTTATCGATTAGTTTTAGGAGATGGTGGTAAGTGTACCGGTTATGTCGGTAAATGTACAGGCTTTATAGGTAAATGTTCTTTCTTTATCGGCTAGTTAAAGGAAACGGCGGTAATTGTACCGGCTATGTCGGTAAATGTACTGGCTTTGTCGGTAAATGTACTGTCGTTCTCGGAGAGTTTGAGTAGACGACAGTTAATGTACCGGTTATGTCGGTAATGTACAGTCTTTATCGGTTAGTTTTAGGAGAAGGCGGTAAATGTACCGGTTATGTCGGGTACAAGGGACGAGTGTGTGGTGGTAATCTCCGATGTCTGAAGGGAAAATGCGGATGTAAATCTCCACTGATCTTCAAAGGCGGCAAATGTGTTCCCAGGCCTAAACGTAAGTTCTTAACTAAATAAGTAAAATATTTTACTATGCCAGCAATGCAAAGCCGAATTTATGTCAATTAATTGTACTCTTTTCATATAGGGAACACACAATATATCTGATTATTAATGATAAATAAAATCATTTTTGCTCATATTGGTATATCATGCTTTCATAATAGTTATACATGTACTAACTATGTTTTCTATCTTAATAACTAATGTGTTACTATGCATGAATATAAAAAGTCATTCTTAAATGTCAAATTCTTTGCACTGTAAAATCAAGTTGGAAATGAAGAAAAATTATTTCAATTGAAACGTTTTATAACTCTTGAAAAAAAAATGTGTTTCTTTAAAATAATAAACACTTTTAGCAAATTCTTTAACTAGTTCATTTATGATATGGATCAAAGTTCTTGGGCTTCAATATTTGATATCAACAATAATTATTTGTGTGGTTCAACATGGGTCAATATTCCTTAACCTTACCTTCTTTATTTGATGTGGAAAGCAATGTCACTGAAACCTCACCTAAAATCCCCACCGATAACTTTATGACGTATTTTTTATCTGAGTACAGCTCCTCCGTCATATGAGGACGAGGGATTTGGCGGTGGAGGTGGCGCCGTTGGCGGCGGGGGACATCATGCTGGATATGGTGCTCCTCCAAAATACAGCAGTTTTGGTTACGCGGCAGCCAAGGTGCGCGCTGGAGGATGCCCCTATGGTTGGAGTCCATATCATGGAAGTTGTTATTACTTCAGTCGAGACAAGCTTTCATGGTGGCAGGCTGAGGTATTTGTGATTGGGATTAGGCACACGTATAGAAACAACTTATGATTTTAAGCATAGTAGTTACAATGCCTTGAGAATCCTGCACATTCAAGTGTACAAATTACAGTATGGTAAAAATATACAAACAATTAATATATCTTAGTGACCCTCATTATTTGTAAGGCCAATATAGAAATTCATACGGGTATTTTTCTTCATTGTTTTATATTTATTGGCAATGTACAGAAAAATTTCCTCTTTTCTAAGATGAAATGCGCTAGCCAAGGAGGTTATCTCGTTATCGTGGATGCAGCTCATGAAAACTCTTTCATTCGTCGTTATTTGGCTGAATACAGAGGTGTGTCCAAGTTCTAGAAACATGCATGCCTCTATTATTTTCCTCTCTAATTTTGCAAAGAAGCTAGAAGATATGACCAACCAACTTACATTAGTGAATAATCTTTCATTCAAAACTTTAACTTCAAATATACAGTTACCGGTGGAGCTTGGTTCGGTCTGAACGATTGTCTGTTCCCTAACAAACACCGATGGATCTGGGGATTTAGTAAGAAGAGATGTCATAAGTTTGACTGGTACGGACAGGAACCAGTTTATCACGCCAAAGGAGACTGGAATTGTGGTGCATTCTGGGAAAGTTATCAGTATCACTGGCATGTTGATAGCTGTGCTCAGAGGAACTACTATGTCTGCGAAATGAAACTGGTATGGCTTATAAAATTAGCTCTTTTCATAGCTTTACCTTATATAAAATATTCTGTTGTAAAGTACATTCACATACAATTTGAAAGAAACATACATAAGATTAATTTGAGGAAAGCATATACATTATTCTGTTAATCATACAAAAGTTTCAGAACTTTCAGAACTTTGAAGTTCAGATTTTTTTTCATTGTGTGATAACTATAAGGAAAAAGAAAAAAATTAACAAAACGAGTGGGGGGGTTAAAACTACAAAAAAGGAAGCATTTTGTTAATTGTGTATTTTTCTTTTTTGTTTCTTCCAGGGCAAACCATGCAGATGCCAGTACTAAATTCATCGCCAAAATTTGTAAAATCAATGGATGTAAACATTAAATTCCCATTTGATAAAAATTGTATTTATTCTTTTCTAGAAATTCGATATAATAACAGTTATCTTTTTTTCATTTAAAAAGAACTGATTGGATTGAATTATCTGATTTGCTTTGTCGATTGTATGTTGTTTTACGTCCAATTCAAAAGTTTTTTAAACCCATATAAAGACAGTGAATGAAAAGAGAAGTCTGGGCTTCTGGTCATGAAACGAACGCCCTTCTACTAGACTACTGTGATCAATTGTTTAGAGGAGATAAAAAGAACCTCGAAATAAGAAACGAAACAGATTCAGTATGTTAGTTTCTGTTTCATACATGGATGTTTTATCGAATATGCACCAAAATGATGCTCCATCTAACAACTATACTACTATTAAATGACAAACGAGATATCACCCTCGACAATCAACAATATGACTCAATCAACTTTTAATGGTATTTCATTGTGCACTCAAGATACTCAAGCGCAATTTGTATACCAATTAGGCTACTGAAAAATAAATTGATGTTACAAGGTTCTCAACGATCTGTTTTTAGCTAGCAAACACAGTGTGAGTGGTTATCAAGGGATGCTTACTCCTTCTCGGCACCTGTCCCATCTCTGATGTTGACAAGGTTTCATGGTTAATAACTGATCCCTATATATGTACTGTCTATCTGGGTTGATGAGCGCAGCACTGGCTAGATGCTCATTCCTTTTTTATAGTTAATGAAATAATAATTTCGGTCAAATATTATTTCAATCTATTTTTAGGTCACCTGAGTAAACTCAGGTGACCTATTGCTATCCGTTTTTGTCCGGCGTCGTGCGTCGTGCGCCGTGCGTTAACATTTGAACATTTTCAGCTTCTTCTCTACAACCGCTCAACCAATTTCAACAAATTTTGGTACAAATCATATTTGGATGAAGGGGAACAAAAATTATGAATTTCATGATCCTTGTCCATCTGGGGCCTGAGGGATGGGGCCAACGCCACTAAAATTAATGCAATCTTCAAAAGTCTTCTTCTATACTCCTGGACATCAAGCAGTCAAACTGTTGGCATTATTGTAAATAGCATTACTTCCTCTACCGACATTGTGAAATTCATAGCTCTCCGGTCAGGGGTTCTAGTGCTAGGGCGTGGCTAATTAGATTATATAGTGAAAATACATTATATTTTTGAAAATCTTCTTCTGTGCTCCTGGGCATTAAATAAACTAACCAAGTACATAGTTTTGTTGAATAAGACTGCCTCTTCTAAATTTCATGGCCCCTGGGCAGGGGATCTGGTGTTAGGGTGGGGCTCTATTGATTATATAGTGAAAATGCATTAATACTTTGAAAATATTCTTCTCTGCTGCTTGGTGTTAAAGAAACAAACTTAGAACATAGTTATTATAAGCGAGAATGCCACTTCCAAAATTGTGAATTCTATGGACCCTGGGTCAGGGGTTCTGGAATTAGGGCGGGGCTCTATTGATTATATAGTGAAAATGCATTAATTCTTTTAAAATTCTTCTCTGCTCCTTGGTATTGAATAAACTAACCAAGTACATGATTATGTTGAATAAGGCTGCCTCTTTCAAAATTGTGAATTTCATGGCCCCAGGATCAGGGGTTCTGGTTTAAGGGTGGGTCTCTTTTGATTATAGAGTAAAAATGCATAAATTCTTTTAAAATCTTCTCCTCTGCTCCTTGGTATTAAACCAATGAACTATGTACTTAGTTATGATGAGGAAGGCTGTTTCTTCCCAATTTGTGATTTTCATGTCCCCTGGGTCAGGGGTTCTTGTGTTAGGGCTGGGTTCTAATGATCATTTTGTGAAAATGCATTAATTCTTTAGAAATTCTTTTCCTTTGCTCCTGTGTAATATGCCAATGATCTAGATACATATTATGAAGAACAAAAGTGCCTCTTCCAAAATAGTTCATTTCAGGGTATTTTTGGAACTTTAACTGGTTATGCTGAAAATTTTTATATCATTAACTTGCAATGAAAAGAAAAGCTCCTTATATATGATGATTATCATAATATCGAAAAAATAATATCAAAGAGGAAAAATAGAAATTTAATTATCCACGCCATCTGCAGCATTATTATAAAGCAATGATTGATTCAGAAGGGGGGCTAGTTAGTATAAAAGTAAAAGTTGGGTCGATTATTTTAAAGGGCCAGAGAACAACATGATTTGTCTTCCAATTTTGTACCTGGTATCGGTAACCAAAATAGGTAAGATATTTCTGAGTTTTATAAAGTTCTAAAATATAAATTGAAACTAATAATATGATTTAATACAGAAAATATAAAATTGCGAAAATCAAGTTTGTTGAATCTCCAGTTTACACTATAACTCTATATCCTAATTCTATTTGGACGTTCTTAAACTTATTATCTAAATACAAGTAATACTTCTAACTGTTCTCATATGCTGCATTACTTTCTTAACAAAAAAAATTGCTAATTTAAACATAGAAAAGTTCAAGTTTGGAATTTTTTTTTTTTTTTACAAAACATTTCCATCATTTATCTTGGACAGGAAAAATATTCCTTTTATTGAAATATTGCGACTGCAAGTTTTTTATTTATTTGATGGGTAGGAACATAGAAACTATTTAATACATATCAAAAAACATATATCCTAGAATCGTCGATGATGGGGAGGTGGGTATAAAAACTAACAAATGTTCTTCATTTTCAAAATTGCAAGCTATATTTTATCAAATCCTAATCTTTTGATCTTACAGTGGATGCCACTGCCGGTGCGGACTACTCAGGGGGCGTTTTAGGAACTGGATTACGTATGTATTTGAAATGAAATTTGATTTTGAATGACTGAATATCTTTATTTACCCGTTGATATCATTATTCTGCAGAATTATAATAAAAAGTAAAATATTTCAAATGTCCTTTCTTAGAGTGAATTACAATTTTTACTCAGGTTGAATATCAGAGAAGTAGATTCATGCATTACTAGTACATCACGATTTCATTTTCTTTTGATGAAAAGAAACTATAAATGTAATTAATTGTGTAGAACATATAAAACATATTTCTAAAACGATAGTTCAATTTTATATTAATGGGATCCCTGAGAGTTTCCCAGTTCTTTCTTTTTGAATAAAAAAAAATCACTTTTCACCAAAGTTGTTATGAAAAAGATTCAGAAATAGTACAAATTGATTTTATTTCAAACATTTGGTTCCATTTCGGTCTTTTCTTCAAAATGAATATTGATCAATATTAAGAATAAAAACAGATATCGATATCTGAAATTCTGTGAAATTCCCTTGCTAACAGAAGAGATGGGATCAAATACCTCGGAGAGTGTTGGTTATAGAATTACAGAGTAAGAAGTGTGTAATACTAAATTCTCGAAAATGACTTTAAACAAACAAACAATAGGTATGAAACATTTAAGTCAAAAGATTTCTTAGAATTAGGCTGTATTTGAAAATTAATCGTCATATTAGCCACAACATATTCGTCATCAACGAATTTGTCAGTAGATTGACACAGTTTTAAACTTTTTGTACTGAAATGACTCTTCAAATGATGCTTTGCATTCTAGTATTAAATCGGTATCACGTTAACTTCAGATGGTTTATTGGAAGTTAACCTTTGAAGAATTTTTTTTTCAAAAACTAACAAAGGTGCACATTTAGTTCCATCGAAATTCAAAATATCGTTAGAACAAATCTAAAGGAGCAACATAGATAACGTCATCGTTTTGTTGTTATCTCCAGTGTCCTCTAGGCCTCTGTTTCATACATAGAGATATTCAACAAAGTAAATTTTCAAATGACAAATACTTAGGTAATAATTTAGTTTTTATTGAAGTAGCATATAACTAGCATGACCTAGGGGTCTTTTTAGGGAAATTTCCAAGTGGTGTATTGTAGTTGTTCAAACGTAAAAGTAATTTTGATATCTGATTTTAATTTTTTTTAAAAATAAAAAAAAATAAAAAAAACAAACAGCTCTTCTTTTACATCATAAGCATTAATTAAGAAACATTGTATGATCCTGTAATAAATATTTCCTTCTTTTTCAAAATTTTCAAAAAAATATAAATTGTTGTAAAGAAAAAACTTTATATGTTCTATGCTAACTGGTGTTCCAGAAGTGTATTAAATCAAGTGTGCATGGCGTGTAAAATTTCCGATAAAAATTTTCATGCCCATATAGCAACTCAATGTCACAATTGTTTAAATGTTAAAAAAGTGAAATGCATTTTAAAGTTTTTTCTTGTGATGAAAAGTCGATCGAATCACCACACACGGAATTCAATTACTTCCAAAATACGATTGCATCCATAAGCCGAAAAATAAATATGATATTGTTACAGGCAGAGTGTTACAATGTACTTTTTTTAAAAATCTAATATTACTCTTTTTTAAATTAAAGAGAAACTATACAATAAAATATATTAATTGATATCTAAGTCATTTAAACGTTTCCCGAAAGGCAGTTTTATTTTTTTTTCTTTTAAGTATCATTTCGTAAAGTACAGATCCATAGGTCTCAAGACATGTCTTAAATGTTCTCATTGCGTCTAAAACAGACCATAAAACACAATACAAGACATTCTAGTTTCCCAGTGAACAATTTAGAGAAATGAGTTTTTAGCTTAAAAAATGAAAGGTTGAAAATGTAACAAACAGAAAAAAAAATACATTGCTTTGTATTTGAAATGGAATTTAGTTTACTCGTGAGACAGGATTTTTATTTCCCCCAAATGTATAAAAAGAAAAAAAGGAAAGAAAGAAATATTAAACAAAACGTGATCATTTTCATGTACTTTTTATCAATATATATCGGCATGCCATATTAATCCATTACACTGTATAAATCTTATGAAAATTGGTAAATTACAAAATTGAAAATACACGAAGGAATGACTACAAAAACAAATAATGAAAATGCTATAAAACTTTATAAGTCCCACTTAATATTTGGATGTTATAAGAGAGAAGGACACTGATGCCAACTAAGACAATAGTTTTATCATAAACATGGTGGCTTCAATCTTTCTATCGTCAACACCTCTCGCTCATGTATAGCAAAATACCATTATCGCCTGCATATTTCATAGGTTTATTTACTAGTATCTTTGTCTATCCGATACTCAAGAGCATGTTCTTCGTGCGGAAAATATCTATAAAGAAACAGATTACTGAAAAGTTTTAGAATCAAATGATGCTTCAAGTGTTTTTGCAATCACGTTTCATCACCTTTCGCAAAATTCTATGGTCTTTGAGTACAAGGCTAACAAACACGGTCTTCCTTAGGTCGTATATTGACGAAACTCTAACATACATAAGACTTATCTTCATACAATATTGGCTACTGATTTCTCTGTTTACCCTATCAAAGGTCAAAACGGGCTTCTTACTCCTCGAAAGCACCTGGTCCCAGTTCTGATTATTTTAATGTTTATACAGTTGTACTGTTTCGGTGCGTTTTTAAGCATGGTTACTGATCCGATCGTTCTTTTTACAATAAGTATATAGAGCCGAACAGTTTTCAAGCTAAAGTCCATTCAAAGAATACCAACCGCGGGTAGAGCTAATTCGAACCTCCAAAACATCAGAGGTGGAATCAGTTACAATTTAGGAGTGAGCATTCCCTTCCGACCGGTCACATTCGATTTCATATCAGGATCGGGAAAGAATGAAAAGAAAATCCATTGAAAATTCAGTGTGTACATAATGGCCGTACAGTTAATAAGAAAAAACATTTTATTCATTGAATAGATTCCTTATTGACTGGTCCTGATATCTCCGACCAACAGCATCAAAATCCCGAAACACCTACTGGCCCCGGGTATGCCTCAGCGGCATCAATGGGCGTGTCTCCAAAAAAGAGGGAGTACGAGATGTTCGGACATGCTGACCCCCACCGAGGTCCTGACGCATGCCCATACGGATGGTTTAGTTACGAAAATAGCTGTTATATGTTAAGTAGTGACGAAAAACCCTGGGTAAACGCGGCGGTAAGTTAAATTGAAAATATTCTTTTTTTTTATCTAGGTACATGTATTTTTCTCTCTTATTATAATTATCTCACTCGTCATTTTCTCCATTTTATTCATCACACTTGATACAAGGATTTAAACATTTGGAAAATTGAAGAACTGTTCTTTTCCAGATACAATGTGCAAGTATGAAAGCCCATTTAGCTTGTATAGAAAGTGCTGATGAGAATTCATTCCTTCGGGAATTACTGATAGCAATGGGAGGTAATCTTTCTTATATCTTTATTTCTATCCATCGTTTTGGGGGTAACGTATTATTTATTAGGCAGATGATGTTACTAAAGGTAAAAAATAACATGAATTTTATTCATCACTCCATTAGAATCACATCTCGTATATAATAAATTACATTTAATCATGAAAAAGAATTACAAAGTTGTTTTGGGAATTAGTGATCCCAGGTTCAAAAGTAATTGGTTTCTTGGGTTGTTTTTGTTCGCTTTTTTAATTTTCAATTAAACATTGAATTGTTCTGATCTTTCAGTTGACAGAGGGGCGTGGCATGGTCTGAACGAACTGCTTCACCCTGGTCAAGAGACGTACGGGTGGGGATTGACCCAGCAGGCGTGCACAAAATACGATTGGTACGGGGGTGAGCCCGTGAGCCCAGCAACAGGGGACTACCTGTGTGGCATGTTCTTCCAAGCGTATCATTATCACTGGCTATGGCACGCCAAATTCACAAAAATGAGATAAACCTAGTTTCACAATTGATAAACTAGGTTTATCGACTGTAAACTATAGTTTACAAACCGTAAATTATAGTTAACGATTCGTTAAGTATAGTTTTCATCTGTAAAACTATATTTTACGGTCGTTAACTATAGTTTACGAATGCTAATCTAAGTTTATCTGTCTGAATAAAGCGTTAACAATAGATTTTGTTGATAAACATAGATTCACGTTTGTAAACTATAGTTAACAATCGTAAACTATAGTTAAGAGTTGTTAATCATAGTTTCACAAATCGTGAAACTATATTTATCAGATCGTTAACTATAGTTAACGGTTTGTAAACTATAGTTTACAAATCGTGAAACGGTATTTATCAGATAATCTATGTTTTGCAATCGCAAATAATTGTTTTCGGTGTTAAGTATAGTTTACGGTTGTGAAACATAGATTATCACGTTAAGTATGGTTTACAGATGAAAAATATAGATTAACGTTGTTAACTATAGTTTACAGTCCGTAAACTATAGTTTACAACCGATAAACCTAGTTTATCGACCGTGAAACTATGTTTATCTCATTTTTGTGAATTTGGCGTGCCATAACTGGCATCTAGGGAACTGCAACCAACCCAACAGATATATATGTGAAATGAAAAAGGTAGCTCCGCGATCACAACGGTTGTATGAATAAACTAAATAAAAAACTAAATCAAATATAAAGTACGCCGACAAAAAGGCAAATAATTCAACTGGTTTTGCTAGCACAAGGTAGTTTTGTTTTAATTATAGCAGATATAAAATTCAATTTTAAAGATGTCAGTTATCTTTTGTGATCAGCTTTTCAGACTGAATTCGTTTTAAATGCTTCATAAATACGCAGTTGGTATACTAGTATTTAGCATGACACCTCCTTGAAAATCTCGAACCGAAATATAGATCAGATCAGATTCATTATCCATACATGATTACCTCTGTCTTCTTATAAACTTTCTTTTCAAACTAATAATCGATTTAGATTTAAGTTTCTTTATATCTTTACAGGGAAAGCCTTGTGAATGTCAGCTGTAGACGAAAACGACTCTGTAAAACTGGAATACCGGATTCAACATTATTCAAATAAGTAGATGGCAACATTTGTATACATTACTGGGGATCATGTCGCAATCTTTATCTGTTTAAGCTTGCTGAACACATTAAATATGGCATTCAAAAGCATTCCTTTGTTATTTATGGCATCTGATCCCACCTCTAAAGATTTTAGAGGTATGTGTTTGCTCTGTCCAACTTTGTATGTGCAATAGACTTTAGAGGTGGATTACTGTTCGTTTTCACCATATTTCAAGTGTTCAAGTGTGCTTTGAACTTACATTGCTGCTTAATTATGGCAAATGTTCCTCGTTTTTAAGTAGGTTTAAAGCAAATAAATAAAGTCCCGTTATCATTCCTCAATTCTTTTTTTTTTTTTTTTTGAGTATATAAAAGTTTCAATTCTATTTTTTACTTGATGAAAACATACTGATATAACACATAGTATTCATGATCAAAAGTCCACAAAACAATACAAATAGGAGCAGAGCAAATGCAGAACTCCAAATCATCAGAGGTGGGATCAGGTGCCATGGAGAAGGGAGCATCCCTTGCCGACCGGTCACACTTGCCGTGTGCTCCTTGTCATGTACGGGAAATAACGGAAAAATCCGTCGTCAATTCAGTGTATAAATAATGAACTAACAATTAGTATGAAATCATCAGTCAGCATTTGACTCACTGACAAATTGTATGTGCTGACGTCATTGTATCGACCATGTACTTACAAATGATGACATTAAACGCGACTGCAGATATACTTGTTTTATCAACTTGTTTGAAGATCATTTACCTCGTTTTAGAAGTTGTTCATACGTAGTGCAAACTCTTACGTATTGATAAACTGAGATATAAAACTCCATATGCAGGTGATAAAGGTATATTGCTCATTGGCGGATCCAGAGGGGGGGTTCCGGGGGTTGGAACCCCCCCTTTATTTTTTGCCAAGTAGGGAGAGAGAGAAAAAAAGAGATAGAGTTGATAAAACGTTTTCCGAGAATAAATATACAGTACGTCTAACTTATGTATTGAATAGATAGATTCTCACACATTTAGTTTCTTCCATTCACCTTCAATATTACTTTTTTACGAGAGAATGGTAGAAAATATTCTACTTATTTTTATGTCTTATAAATGATATGTAACATGCGAGGTTAAATTTGATTTTAGATTCCCGAGATCTGTGGCTGTGTTGGCTATATATGTACCGTTTTTTTGGTCATATATATTTTGAAGAAACTAACTTGTAACTATTTGTTTAAACCCCATTTCAAAAAAAAAAAAAAATTCTAATTCTAAAAGAAAATTCTTTGTACTCTTCGGAAATGCTGCAAATTAATTCAATTAAATGCTTCAGAAGTTTTTGAAATGTGTTTTTTTTTATTCGCACTGGGAGTACAGTACCTTTTCAAAAAAAAGGACGTAAAATATATTATTCAACACAACCTTAGATCTTTCCATACGTGTGTGTAAAACCTTCGGTTGAGAGAGGGTGTGTGTGTGTGGGGTGGGGGGGTGGGGGTGGGGGTTGAGAGGGGCACAAACCTGGAACCCCCCCTTTCAAAAATGGCTGGATCCGCCCCTGTTGCTGCATAGGTAAGGGAGGTTGACGTTTGAAATTTTTAAGTCATCGAGTGTATCATAGAGCAAGGTGAACGTCTTTTCAGGTTAAATTTGCAAATACGAAACAGATGTGTCAGACTCTAAGGTATCTTTTCTCTCAAGCTCACCGGTACACTAGTTTATCGTTTCGACATAAGAATGGAAATTACCATTGTTAATTGACAAAATGTCGTCAATATATCTAATAACTAAACTGTAATCTATATAATTTGTTTCAATTTTCTACTTTACTCATTTTCATGGTTGATATAACTATAGACATATCAGAGACAGTACTGATAGGCTTATTGATAAAGATTCAGCCTTCACCGTTGTAAATCACAACACTGAACATGAAAGTTTTATCAGTTTTAGATAGATATTTGTTACCTTTAAGTGTGTCAGTTTACAAGTTCATGTAATCATTTGGATAAGATATGGATACGATAAACAAACATGTACATGAATTCTTTGTTATCTGAAATCTGAACGATAACAGTGATAAACACAAAACAGGGCATAAAATATAGCTATTTATCAAAATTAAAATTAAACTATGACTCCGTTCTATAGTCTAAATACATATATCATACACATTTTATATACTTACGATGATTTTAGAGGTCTGTTCTTGTTAAATTCTGCTTCCGATTTCTATTGTTTAAAAGGACTTTTAGGCTCGATTAATGTTCGTAATCTCGATTATTCTTGATTAATGTTCGTAATCTCGATTATTCGGGAAAAGTTCGACATCATAAAATTTGTAAATACCGAGCAGAAAGCCAGCTAGAAGTACAAATTATGTACTGCCAGGGCAGTCTCGGATTCTAGGAAAATCGGAGTTGGCCAGGTGCTACAATGAAATTTATAAATATTCTTTGTCGATCTGTCACACTCGATCTCTTTGTCTTGGTGGTTTTACATATGGCTAGAAAATCGTCATTCAACATTGAGCCGGGCAGTAGCTTTTATTCGCAAGCTAAGACATTGCAACGACAAAAGAATATGCAAAGTTGTGAGTTGAAAAGAGAATAATGATATATACCGGTAAACTGTAACCCTCTAACATTAAATTATTTGTCAATAGTTTGCATCGAAAAAAAAATGACCTCACGTTTAACTTTTTCCATTTAAATAATTATAATATCAAACCAAAGTGGAGTAATGACTACAATTATTATGATTAGATGGTGTTGGTTACACTATTTTTTAAAATAAATTAGTTCAAAAATCATTTTACACTGAATATACCACGTGTATGTGACGTTGCACATCGACAATAAAAAAAGATGTGGAATGAAAATATATTCCAGCATGAAACTCTATCTAAGGTTGTAATAAATATGAAAAAAAAAATTCTGTTTATTTTGATACACAATATAAATGAAATATTTCAAAAGAAATAAAAATATAAGAAAACTGTGTATCAATATATGTACATGTACATGTACTGAGATATGCATATATAAGTAATCTGATAGCAGCAATAAAATGAAAGCAACATACAAGACAGTTCGTTATATGCTTAGCATCAACACTAGAATTTAACTCGTATAAAATAATTTTAAACACTCGAATACTGATGTTATAGTGTAAAAGTGTTTTCACAAGGAAGTTGAGATTTTTTCTCTTCTTCCAAGTTGGTCAGTGTCACTTTTATCAGCGGAATTTGACGTAGAGATACAAATACGATATTGTCTAAGGAAAAACACGGCATAATCAACATTATTTTCTTTAAATGTTGCTTACAAAACTTCTCGATATTTTTTTTTTATCTAATCAGGAAGTCGTTGTCTTTTCTTCAAAATTCATACAGCACTAGATAATGATATAATTTTCCGACAATGTGCAAGATGAATAACTTGGGAAAGTACTTTTATATGAAATATTAAAAGATTTCGCTTTTTCATGGGACAACCCTCAATTACTTAACTCTTGAGTTACCGTATTTAATTTTTTATGTATCAGTCGAAATGATATATTCAAAAACGACTTATAAAGACAAACGGTTACATTATCGATACCAAGTAATGCATATTAGACTACCAAAATAGGAAAAAGGTATGTCGACCCCAGATTTAAAAGTAAAAAATCATAGGGGGTCCAGCCCAAGTACCTGTGGTATAATGCACCTTTTTAGAGCAGTATTTAGAATTTAAGCCTCCCTACCCCCTCCCGATTCCGACGCGTATGCATTGGTCATTAGCAAAATTATTTTATTAAAGAACATTCTGAACACAAGTACTCCGAAGTTGGTATTAAAAAGATGATTGGGTTTTTGATTGACAATATCTTTATGGTTTTTTTGAGAGCAGGCCTTCCAACAATATATTGAAATTCACAAGGGTATCAATTACACTCTTTTATTGGCAGATCTATTTTTGTATACATGTATATATATTAGGCAGAATTTTGTATAAAATTTATACTTGAAAAGAAAAAAAACACTTACGTTGGCCTTCAACTTGAAAATAAGATACATGTATATATATCGACGACGTATTGACAATTAAAAACAAATTGTAATTTCCATTCTTATGTCGACACGATATCCCGCTGAACTTGAAATAAGATACCACAGAGTTTTACAATTCTGTTTCATATATAGATTTTTCACTTGAAAAAAAAATCTGAATGGTAATCTAGCAACTTAACTTTATGATAAACATGACTAAAACTTTTCAATAGTCAACTTCCCTATCTGCATACGGCGTTTATATCTCTCAGTTGATACGATACGCGAGAGCATGTTCTACGTATTTCTATAAAGAGGTAATTTAGTAAATTAGACAAACAAGTTGCTGAAAAAAAATATCAACAGTCTTGTCGAAAGTCATCTTTTCGTAAGTTCAATGGTCGATACAATGACCTTGTCAGCAAATTTACAATTTATCATTAATTACTATTAAGTCAAATGCAGACTGACGTTTTTCATGCTAATTTTTAAGCAATTACTATGAAATTGCTTTCCTATAATGACAAAAAGCACACAGCAGGTGTGACAGGTCAGCAGTGGGTACCTCCATGGCACCTGATCCCACGTCTTATCTTTTGGAGGTCCGAGTTTGCCGTGCTCGTCTTTTGTAATGTTTTATGGATATTTGAGCTTGAATATTGTTCGTTTTCTCCATACCCTTCTTTAAAACTTCTATGTAACCTATTTTACTTCTTTTTTTTAGCTCAAAGGGACATATTGAATCAACCAGGCCAGTAAGACATACTTTACATTAAGAAGCGTGTTGTGGATTCTTTTTCATATGAATATAAAAATACATGTAGGTCTAATTGTAACGGGCACGATAAATTCTCATGGTAATTCCGACAGAATTTTAGAGATTTGATCTGCAAAATACTGTATAGACATCGCATACCAATCACATCTCATTTTAATATCAACTTCAGGGTATTTCATTTTGTTTGAACGACTTTGTGGAAATTGCGTTTCACACGACAGAATTGTACCGGTATGAATTAATGATAAATCCCGGGCAAATACGAGAGCACATTTAAACAAGAGGCCCAGGGTCACATCGCTCACCTGAGCAACTGGCTAGGTAAAAGCAAAAATTAGTTCAGTATTGAAAAAATCAAATTTATTATAAAAATGCATTCATGGGAGGGGGATTAAAACAAACTTAAATCTGCACTTCCTTAGAATGCTTTTGTGACACATTATGGTTTTGTTGTTTATAAGATGAAAAATTTTATTGATATAGCCTTTGTATTCATTCGTCATCTTTATGGCTCCTCTATTCTCCTGAATTTCAAATCTACAATACCTTTTTTATATTTTTGAATTGATGATCAATCCTCATTATGGCTTTGTGAAGAATTTTAACAAAATTAAATCTTCCCTTTCAGAAGATGCTTCTGCATGAGTTTCATCTTTCCTGGCACAGTGAATCTTGAGAAGGAGATTTTTAAAGATTTTTCCTATGTATTCTTATGTTGAACTTTGATACCATAATGTGGTCCCACCCTAGCCCCAGGGGTCATGATTTGAATAAACTTTAATCTTTGCTACCTGAGGATGATTCCACATGAGTTTCATCTCTCTTTGTCCAATAGTTTTGGGGAAGAAGATTTTTAAAGATTTTTCCTATATTTTCTCATGTTAAACTTGATACCCCATTGAGACTCCACCCTACCATAGGTCATGATTTGAACAAAATTGGATTTTCATCATCCTGAGGATAATTCCAAATGAGTTTCATCTATCCTGGCCCAGTGGTTCTGGAGAAGATTTTTAAAGATTTTTTTTTATGTATTCTTTTGTAAAACTTTGAAACCCCATTGTGGCCCCACCTACCCCCAGGGGTCATGATTTGAACAAAAATTGAATCTTTGCTACCTGAGGATGATTCCACATGAGTTTCATCTTTCCTGACCAGGTAAATCTTGAGATTTTTAAAGATTTTTTCTATGTTGAACTTTAATATCCCATTGCGGCCCTAACCTACCCCTGGGGATCATGATTTGAACAAAATTGAATCTTCACTTCCTGGGGATGATTCCATATGAGTTTCATTTTTTCTGTCCCAGTGGTTCTTGAGAAGATTTTTAAAGGTTTTTCCTACGTATTTCCGATACCCCATTGCGGCCCCAACCTACCCCAGGGTGTCATGCTTTGAACAAACTTGAATCTACACTTCATGAGGATGCTTGCACCTGAGTCTCAGCTTTCCTGGCCCAGTGGTTCTTTAGAAGAAGATTTTTAAAAGATGCCATTAATTTTTCACTAATTCATACTTATCTCTCCTTGGAAGAGGGGGAAGCCCTTCATTTGAACAAACTTGAATCCCCTTCACCCAAGGACACTTTGTAGCAAGTTTGATTGAAATTGGCCCAGTGGTTCTTGAGAAGATGAAAATGTGAAATGTTAACGACGACAACAATGACAGACAACAGACAAATTTTGATCAGAAAAGCTCACCTTAGCCTTCGGCTCAAGTGAGCTTAAACACCAAGTCATATATAGCCAAGTCTTTATCTCACAAATGAAACTTAAATTGGGAAGTGATCATTTGCATCTCAAAATATTCTTTGCAGTTATGTGTCAAAATAATTAGGTAATAAAACATTATAACTTGAGCAATACCTCACACTAAGTTGAATTTTCCATAAAAAACATTACAATATTTTCGAATGTCATTTTAGAAACAACCAATCACAACAGAATCCACCAAAGTCAAAGAGAAGTACATCTGAGCAAAATACATTATCTAATTTGGTGGTTCTACAGACTGAGATTGGGGTTGAAAGAGGGGGAAGCGGTGTGGATCATTAAATTATGGCTTAAACACCAAGTCATATACAACCAAGTCTTTCTCTCACAAATGAAGCTTAAATTTGAAAGTGATCATTTGCATTTCAAAATATCCTTTGCAGTTATGTGTCAAAATATTTAGGTAATAAAACATTATAACTTGAGCGATGCTTCACACTAAGTTGATCGTGTTGAAAATGCAAAACAAACTTGATATCTGGTCTGTATGTACTTTATATCCCAAGCATGCTTCAGGGTTTTCTTTTTTTCAAAAAAAAAAAAAAAAATAAATTAAAGATTTCACTTTAAGACACAAGGGACATTTCAATAAGGTTTAAACTTACAATGGACTAATTTTTTTAATTTGTAAAGTTGTGAGACTTTTTCCTCACTTCTTTGATAAATCTGCCCAAAACATTCAATCCTCTTTTAAGTACAAGATTGCAGCTCATCATAAGATAACGCAATAATGGTACATTTTTATCCATTAAGGAAACAAAACATTATTAGATAAAACTTTATTAATAAAATGTACAATCAGTGAGCACCATGCTGTGATCAGGGAATACAAAAAATATGGATCTCTTGGAGTTTTAAAAATGTAACCAGCAGAGCTATAAATAACTTACCCCCACCCACCCTTACTTTCCTAATTAAGAATTTAAAAAAAAAAAGAATAAATACAAAAAAAATGCTTAATATATGCCAAAATATTACCAAAAGAATTTCTGCACCTGCTAGTTACATTTATAAAAAAAAAAATACAATTTTGGTACATGAAATAACAATAAATGTTGGCAGGATAAGATTTAACAATGAAGTCAAAATAATACATATCATAAATCATATGCCATTTAGAAATAATAACTACTCCAAATTTTCACGTTATGTTTTAAAAGCATTCCATTCTGCAGTCAGGAAAATAAAAGCAATTTACAAGATAAAAAAGAGAAATGTGAAATGAAAAAGTATAATAAAGAAAATACAAGGAGTTTATAAACAAAACAAAAAGCTTCTAGATTAAACTACAGAATAAACATTAAATCTTTCAACAAATGATGTTTTAAATGACAAATATATCTATAATTAACTCAGCATTCACTATGGAAAATGATTTGAATGATATGCACTATGAATGACAAATTATATATCTATACAAATTATTTCTCCTCTAGGCGAGGTGTTAATTCAATCACACATACAAACACACAAACAAACATACATTATCACATATTTTAGAAAAAGGAAGAGAAAAATCCCAAATTCTACCTAACATAATTGCAGATTTGGTGACAGGACATTAAAGGTACAGAGAACACAAATACACACTCATTTGCAGTCTATTTGAGATATTATCTAATACTGAGAAAAAATACTGGCACTCGTATTACAAATACATTACACTAAATTAACTACCAAATGATATTTCAGACTAAGAATAAAAATGCATTATTGTAACACCACATATTAACAAGTGTAAGAGAAGCAAATTTCCATCCCATGAAGTGTTTCAAATTATTAAATAAAGCAAAGAAGAATAGGAAGAAAAGTAAGCTGTAGAAATTCTGCATGCAGTTCACCGAATCACCACTCCCATTTCACACTATTGCACTGTCCGAGGCTGTAGTTAGCTGACACGTTAGAATGCTGAGAGACTCATGCTTCTCTTCATGTTCTTTCCCAGGAGGCGAGTGTTCCGGGCCAGGGCTGGAGGAACACTGTCGACTCTGAACGCACGGAAAGGTCTCGGTATGCACTTTGTGGCCTCTTGAAGTTTTCTAAAGACAGAAAATGACAAGTTATGAGATTATACATTTAACAAGATCTCGTAAAAAGCAAACTAATTCACTGAAATATTTCTAAAATGTAATTTTTTTAATGTCAATAGTTTAAATTTAATGTAATATTCTATTAGTTATAATTTCTAATCTTAGAACGGTGACCTATTTTTTATTATGGGAAATGATATGACTTTCTTACCTTGAGAGCTCTTCATTTTTAAGCTTTTCTTCATTAAGTTCTTTGCGTAACTGGGCGCGGGATCTTTTGGCCTGTGGACAGAGTGCAGGGTGATGTGTGATAGCCATCGCTGAGGGGCGACAGCTCGGATCTGGATGAACCATACTCTAGTTAAAGGAAATCAAAAAGTTAATAAGGTCCATTCCAAAGACAATTTCGACCTTTTTTGTTTATTACAAACATGTCACTCAAACTTTACGAAAAATCCCCACATTGAAATTGTTCCAACATCAAATTTAAATACGAATTTGTAAATATACGCTAATGGATATATAAAGACAGAAAGATCTGACACTCCAGATATCAATAACCTTAAATAATAAATACTATTTCACACAGATGATTTTCATTCCTCTAACTATCTTTGGACCACCTACAAGTTTAACACTTTTATTTACCTTCAATAAATCATTGATTTCCTGGGAGTACTGTGGAATGTGTTTAAGTTCTCCTCTCCTAATGGCGTGCCATTCCTCTCCATTCTTTGGTAACTGACAACCAGTTCCCTAGAACAATTAAAAATATTTATCAATAAAACAACTTTCTAAGATAATATCTAACTCAACATTGAACATGTTGAAAAAGAATATCAACATCATCCATCTGCATATTTTCCCATATTACTGGTACCAATAAATGGTACCATTTCCAATGCTTAAAACTATTAATCTTCAGTTTTTATAATATATCAGGAAGCATATTATAGACAAGTGTAGACGAGTAACAACCAAGTGTCCTTCATTTCTAATTCTAACAAATTTTATTCATGAAAAACCTATGAACAAGGGAAAATTGTGAAAACAATGAATACTTATTGTATACTTATTAAAAAATAAATTAGGAAAGAATAAATTGAAAATAAAAGTCGCTTGTTGATGTGACAGAAAATTCCCTTTCTTTCAATTTTGACATGATTTTTTTTTCTATTAAATTGGTATAAGACCCTTTCCAAACGGGTAGAAAAATTGCAGAGATATAATTATGTAGACAAGCTAGAACACTTTGTAAATGACTTAATTAAAAATGTGAACACAAGACATTGAAGCATGGATACTTACAGTTTCATACATGGTGACTCCAAGAGAGAAGACGTCGGCTTTAGTCAGGTGATCAAAGTCGTCATTCAGGATTTCCTTGGGCAGATATCGACAGTCCCCGTCTTCTACTGTAGGGTTGCTGACAGATGTCACATGTCCTAGGTCCCCTGTTATTCAAAAACCACTTTTAACTTACAATTCTTCATCTTATCTCATAAATATATCAACATTCTTCAGTCTTGTTCTTTGTTACTGTATTTGTTGAGAGAGTAAAACAAAAAAGATAGGTTATATATGGAACTCACTGTCTCTCTCTCTTTATAAACAGATCAAAAAGCATTTCATTTCAATGTATGCAGAAAAATTTATTATATTTAGCAAGTAATATATTATATATGGAAGACAGCTAGATTGTACAAGTTTAAATTGATGGAAATTGCTTTCTTCCAAAGGCAAAAAAAAAACACAGCCAAATGTAATATGTTTACAGTATTCGTGACATTTCTGTTTTACACCGTTTTCACACTTAATAATTACTTTATTTGTACCTATTTTATAGATAATTGCTGGTGATTCTTCAACTTCTTCGTCATCCAATTCATCACAGGATTCCATTCCACTCTCGGGTGAGCGCAAGAATTTCTCATTTCTATGAATGAAGACGTTTCCTGCAATTAAAACAAAATCTGATTACAAAATAGTTCAGTATAAAATTATAATATTTTACCCCAAGATATAAGATGTATGTGTACTTAAAATAGCGGGCTTCATATTTTAGTGGCTTTGGCACAGTCTATGGTATGCTAATTCATGAATACTGATAAGAAATAATTCATGAGTAGAATATACGGCACAAACATGTGTAGCACTAATTCATGATTACGTCAACAACTCGATATCCATTCATAGTGCTTAATTTTGAATATGCCAAATTATACAAGCATTTTTATGCAACAACCATCACACTTGCCTGTGTAGAAATATGCATTTTTAAATTAACTTGATTAAGTATGCTTTATACTAATGGCTTTATACACAAAGTGCTTATTAGACAAGGTTGTACTCTGACCTGGTTTGATGTCTAGGTGGACCAGATTTTGGGAGTGAATCAGTCGGAGACCTTGAGCCACGTGAAGGAGCACCTGTTTGAAGTCAGTCTCACTCATGTGCATCCCCGTCCTTCTGTTACTCTCCAGAACTTCACTCAGACTGCCTCCTACAAGTACACAGTTATTGTCATTATAGCTCAAAATTGCATGTTTGTTAACAATGGTTTTCATGTAAAATGATTTCCAAACAATGCCAAAAAATTGTTAAGTTTCCTAGTTTGTACAGTCCTGGCTCAAGCCACAACAGTCATATGAAAGGACTACAATATTATCACAAACTATTTCAAGATATCTTGAGCACAAATTTTACTATCTGCTGTCATATTTATGCATTAATTTTGTTTATTAAAGTGCAGATTTCACCATTATGAAGCTTCAAAGAAAGAAAAACAATCAAATGCAATCTTAAATTAAAGGTCTTAACAAACATACCATTGCAGTACTCGTTCTGGATGTACATGTAGTCATCTTCTGCCCAGGCCGAGTAGTACCTCACTACATGTTGATGGATTCCTAGCACTGCGTGGGCGTATACCTCATTCATGGCATTTCTTCTACAATCATGATGAACGAATTGAATAAAATGTTGTAACTTTGGTAATGCTCAATCCTCTCCCTCTTATCATATTATGACATATACACAAAATCCATCTTTGGTTTCAACTTGTGCAGTTTTTCCTAATATTGATAACACCCCTAAAATTTACATGATTTTTCATATATTGAATTGTAAGTTTATCTTCCTATTATTATCCAACTAATCTAACTATCATTATTTTAGTACATTTCTTCACAAAGGATAACACGGTAAAAAGACCACTTACTCATAAACACTCCCTGCCACTGGTGTCTTTGATTTTTTGATGGCGTACGTACAGCCGTCCAGTCGATGTACGCACTTAAACACGCTGCCATATTCTCCATCCCCGAGCTTACAAACTTCGTAGAATTCCTCGTTGTATCTGGATGTATTGATCTCATGTAACGCAATTTTCTGTAAAAATTAGCAAAAAATTATTGAAAATTATTGTTATATTTGGTAGGCTGATTAACATCATAACATGTGATCTACTTTCAAAAACACCTGTGACGCTCAAAGGAGATTTTTTTTTTTTTAATCCTTTGATCAATTTTAATCACTTAAGAAATTATCCAGTTCATCTGGCCATGCAGAAAGTATGACTTGTCTCCACTAGGCAGGTGACATGCTTGTTGGGTCATATTAAAATTTCCCTGTTGGAAAAACAACAGCAGGTGTCAGAGCTGTATCCATGTTAAAAGTTCACCACAATTTGTGAAAAATAGTGAAAAACCATGGAGTGTAAAATACCTTTGACCTTCGATCACCTGCTACAAACACCTGTAGTTTAAGGTCAAGGTAACCGAGTTCTAACTCAAAATTGTCATCTGCTACTAGTGCTCTCTAGCAATGTTATTGTTACAAGTGGCCCGTACATAAATCAGATTCAGAGGCAGACTCCTCGTTCAAACAATAATCAATATTCAAATTTCCGTCCCTTGCTATCTGTTCTTTTTTTTTTTTTTAGCTCAAACTGATGAAAAGTCATATCTAGACTCAGTCAACTTGCAATTTGGTATTATTGTTGAGATTGAATGATAGCAAAATAAACTGAGAGTGAGAGCTTAAGTTTATTGAGCCATTAATGGAAATCAATAATGTAATACCTTTGTTGATGGGATATCTATCTCTATTTCATCTGCTGAATCTTCCAGCAAGCTCCTAAAAATCAAATTAAAATCAATTAAAAGTGTAAAGCAAAGTACAAGAAAAAAACTATCTTTATGATCATCGATCAAATTTAATCTTGGATTTCATATTCATGTACATTTTTTTGTTTTTAACCAATCATGTTCAATATTAATAAACTCTAAAAGCAGCAATAAGCTAGTGTGTAATAGTGTGAATATTATTCATTATTTGTTAGTCTAAATTCTTACTACATGTATCAAAATACAGACAATCAAATTGACAATGTATTGTTAGGGATATGTTATACAATTGATTGCAACACACATTTCTGACAGAGTACAGACAGAGTGTGTGTCCCCTCACCCCCACCCACCCCATGAATCATTTCAGGAGGTTGTGGGAGGCTGTTTAATGCTGTCATCATTTCATGACTGAGGATGACTCATATTTCTATAAAAAGAAGTGAATTCATTCTGTCCTTACTTTTCAAACTGTGATCTGTTTCTTTTGCCACAATAAGTGGCTGATCCTGGCCTGTTATTATTGGGGGTGAAGGGGTTGAAATTCGCCTCAACCCTCTCTTCTTTAGCTTCTGTTGGGCGTCGTCTTCTAGCCTTCTGTAAAAGTGATTTTGGTGTGTGGGGTGTATCAAAAAGTCTTAACGCTCTCAAGCGCCTGTGGGGTGGGGATACAGGGCATGCTGGTGAGGTAAACTCCGTCCCCGGGGCCGGTACCCTCTGTTCTGAGGCTTCGTCGATGTCTCCCTCGTGACCCTCGTCTTGATACGCTGTGAACGGGATCGGCGAATGTTTTCTGGATTTCAGAGGTCTCCTTCTTGGTCTAGGGCTGGGGCACGGAGATGAAGGTGGTAAATCCATTTCAAAAAATCCCGAGGACTGATCTTCCATCCTGTCTGAATTGTTGGCGTATGGCGACGATAACGGACTTGAACCATTCACCGAAATGTCGCCATCATGTTCATGTGGACTAAACTCACCGTCTGAATCAACATATGTTAAAGTACGTATAATATTATCACTCCTTTCGTTCATTACACTTCGTTTTCCTTTTCCGAGTCTCTTGGAGACCGACATTTTCACACCTAACTTTTCACCGATCAATCTAGCTTTAGTTCCTTTTGAATTTCACTGATCACACACAAATGTGACGATTGCATAGCGTACGCCAATGTAATTTGTGATTTGGCGGGTCCGTTAGCCACGTGATATTTTGAGCCAATGAGATGCAAGGAATCGATTTGGAAAAATATACTCTGTATCAGAAATGAATATCTATAGTCTTTACCAAAAAAGCACCTCAGGGGGAAAGACAAATAAATTAAATAATTGACCATAAGAAAAGGATCAATATGTTTTGAGTTCCTGATTGAAGAGAAAACTTCTTTATGTTTCTCTAGTTCTAATTTTTTTAACATGATAGATATGTATACAATGTATCTAATAAATATTTCTTGAACAGGTTTATTGAAAATGAAAAAAAAATTTTAGTATTTTAAATTCAAAGACACAAGGATTGAAATAAAAATCGAAAACTGTTATTTTTTCTTCAGATTTTTATTTGTAATCAATCCTTAGATCTAACAAAAGAAACGATTACTCTACATAATCTTTATTTAGTCAGATTAAAATATATATCCTGGTATTTTAGTTTATTAATCCCTTATCTTATTAAAGATTACAACCTAGCTAAATATTTTTACATGTGAAAAAAATTTTCACTCTAATTTGGTGAAATGTTTTTATGTGTGAAACTTTAATTAAAAAATACTTAATAAAAAAAATAAAATAAAATGAAAGGAAGTGTGTGCAAAGATTGGAAAAAAAAATCACCTCGTTTAACATACAAAATAAAATAAATTTTGCTTGTTATGGTTCTCTCTCTCTCTCTCTCTCTCTCTCTCTCTCTCTGGATGATGATGGTAGAAAAAAATCAAAGCCATTGTATAATAATAGTTAATACAAAGGATATGAAGTATATCACAGTGCGGCTTCTTTTATTACTATCTTAATTAACACTATCAAAGGATCAGAGGCGTATTTGCACTGTCTGTATTTACAATGTTTCATCACTAAACAAACATTCTATCAAGTCTTTATGCCCTCGTCTTTTTATGTTACACACAGAAAAATCTTTTGATCATCAGTACACGCAATAAAAGATCATTAATGGACAAATAACTAGATAAGCAAATGTGTGTATATATATATGTATATACTTATGATTGTTGACCAAACCAGTAAACAACTTTATAAACTTACACTCTATTTTGTTAATCTTTTGACTTATTTCTTTCCCCATCCCATTGAGTACTGTTTGTCCGATTCTGATTCATACCTTAGAGTTCAGACCCCCATGATATAATTTCACATTGTAAATTTTTTTTAATTTTATTTATTAAGTACTATTTCTACTCGATTATCTTTTTTAAATTTCCTTTTATTTATTTTGTCTTTCTCTCTGTTGGATTCCTTTTTATGGATGTAAAAAGAATGGATTTTATATATACGAATGCAATTTCGTCATTTTTTCTTGTGGCAATATGAAATATAATGCATGTTTATCAGGTTCAGTTTGATTTGGTTCAATTCTATTTTTCATATCCCGTGTGAAAATTAACTTGCCTTTTCTCACTTTGTTATTGAAGTCTATGACATGATAACGGTGTTTCGATTGCAATTATCGGTCAAGGTAGAGACGCGGGGTGTCATAATTTTATTACCCCCCGGGCACAAATTAGGTGTAAAACCCATGGGGAAAGTGTTTGTGTGAAAGTTAATTTCAACTGACATTAATTATAAACAAATTTATAATAATTACCGTTAATTAATTGCCTGAAATTGATCGTGAGTGCTTGCACTTAAATTTTTGTTTTGGTTTCCCTTATATCTCTTGAGTGTCCTTAAAGATCACTAGGTGTTGTAATAAGTTATCCCGCTTTGAGCGGTCAAATTGTAAAAAGGTGCAAAAGCAAATTGATTTTATGGATGGAGGAAATGTCAGACCTATATGACTGGCAAGTTCGGCGTGAACTTGTCAAATGTTTACAATCATGACGTAAATTCCATAATGTGAACCTATACTAATGCCTAGTCTTACAAATGAGTCTAGACAAACAAATCGCAATCCGACCCGGTCCTTCATTGTAAACAAACAAAAAAATAACTTTTTAAAAATAAGAATAAACTTTTCTGCGTTTATTTATTGCTATAATATAATTATAGGGACGTTGGCATGATGGAGGTCAATGAAATATAAATCAGGAGAAAATAATTGGAAACCTTTTATGGTGTCCTCCCTGACACTTATTATTATAGACACGTCATTAATATTAAAAGTTTAAAATTTTATTTGTTTAATGGCATGTGTAAATGTGTCACAAAATATTCTATATGAAGCTATCCATCAATAATCGTGTATTTATGAGGTGAGCACCCTTGTCCCAACTTTTACATCCGAAACAAAGGTTTGGTATTTTCCCGTTAATGACATTTCACTTTGATACAAAACATCGAATTTTTATGACAAATGGCAAACAATGTGGGCCATCCTTTAACATGCAAAATGTACTTAAGTTGTTGGTTTTTCAATATAAAATCATTGCCAGGAGCAAATTTAACTATAGAATGGAAAACAAACAGTGACAAGTTTTAGCCCTCGGACTAAGTCCTCGGGCGATAAATCTTTAGTTCACATTTGGGTGTTGAGAATCTGTGAAACAGACAAGGCAATAAATCAATGCCTGCAGAGTGTGAAAATTCTGTAAACAAAACATTGGTCAATAATGGATCATCTTGTCAAAAGAAGTCTTCATCTTTTGATTCAACAAAAAGCTTGAAAAAGAAAAGAAAAACACGTACGGAAAACTAACTTAAGACATATGTATAGGCACAAAGTAGAGCAAAGTTTATATAATGTAATTTTTACAGCATGTACAATGTATAATGGAAGAAGTAATTAATTTTTTACTGTGATATCTTAAATAGTTTCTTAAACGAGTAATTTTTATTCAGTCTGCTTTATAAATGAGATTTAATACACAAAGCAAGATTGAAGAATGTTTATAAATAATTTAACATCAATTTTTAAACTTAAAACGGTACTCTGTTTCGTATGAATTTTGTATTCTACACAATTATTTTGATTTTGATCGTATAACATAGGCTTGGAAGCAAAATGAAAATTGGGGGGGGGTGTTAATTGAGAGAAGGGAGTTAAACAAACAAAAAAGGTAAAACCCAATTTTCAATGCCTATATGATGTCAACTTTTGCCGAAAAAAAGAAGGTGGGGATGGGGCTTAACCCCCGCTTCCGACGCCTATTTATAAAATTAAAATAACTTTAAAGTTAACTTTGTACGGATATTAATTGACATATTTTTCAGAGCCTTGTTTAAGAATTAACGATTCTTTAAAAAATGAAATGACTTTGCTAGTAGTTTTGTGTATTTATTTTATTTATCAAATACAAATCAACTAAAAAGACACGTACGCTGTCAACATGACCCCAGATTATTCATGTTTTGTTTGGGCTCAACACCAAGATATTGATAATAGATTTTTTATCAACCATATATCAACAGCAATTAATCAAACATTTAACTGCATCAAAGAATCAAAATTAATGTTTTATTTTAAGTTTACAGTATAATATTTAGCGATTAATTCCTAGACAAATAAATCAACACATTATCAGAGAATATCAATGCATTTATCATGTTCTTTTGTTCGGCAACCAAGATAATTCGTGTCAGCATTTATCTTTTACAAATTTCGTGGCATCAGATAAGGTTACCCGTTATGCCCGCCTTTGTCCATGCGTTGTTAGGATTGAACTGGAGGTGTTATGTTTGATCACTAATCTAAGCTTAAAAACACACGCTTAGCCGACCCCCCACAGTGCCTGTGGGGATTTCTTTCTTTTTAGCCAAGTGTTATAGGGTGAGGTAACAGTACTGCGCTGATTCGTTTCTGTCATACGTTACCGTTATTCTTCGAGAAACACCTATTTCTTAATCTTCATGCCATGTTTCCAAAGAGTCTACACGAATTTTTTTTAAGTTAAAGAAAAATCCCAAAGATGAAGATTCAAAATGAATAGAACTCAACACACCTACTTATATTTCAAAGTATTAAAAATTGTCTCACATCGATCCCTACCCTAATCTATATATTGAAAATTTCATCAAGTTGCATATTTTCAGGTTCGCTTAGAGGTTCATGTTAGGATACTTAAATATTAATGACATTAAATTTTAATAATAATGAATTATCTCCTCTTGAAAGAGGACTGGACCCATTATTGAAAGCATGAGCCCACAGAGACACGAACAATGATCGGTCTCAAAAAAAGAAAATTACAGATCTATGAATAGGGTATGAAACATAGACCCAAAGAATTTTCAAATGTGGGTTCCGATGCTAGAAAGTGGAGAAATTCTCCCCTAAAGAGCGCAAAAAATATTGCGCAGTAAATTGCACCTTTTTTGCACTACGGGATCTGTAGCGTTATGGTCAAAGACAAATATACAAAACCATAACGCTACAGATCTGCAGCTAAAAAGTTCATTACACAATACAAAATAGGAAGAGAGCAATCACGGACCTCCAAAATATCAGAGGTGGGATTAGGTGCTATGGTGGAGTGAGCATCTTCTACAGACTAGTCACATCCGCCGCGTGTACTTGTCATGATCGGAACATTACGGGGAAAAAACAATGTGTTATAATGTCATAACAATTATTATGAAAAACCTATGATGAATTGTATTTGCTGGTCATTGTATCGATCAAGTGTAGACCTTACAAAATGACGGCTTTAAACAAGACTTCTGATATTCTTGTTTCAGCAGCTTGTTTGTCAATTGATAGCTTACCTCGTTAAAAATTGTTCATAAGTAGTGCAAACTGATTTGACTATTTTTAGTTGATAAAGAGTTGTCGATAAACATGTACTTGTATTAATTTTTAATGTCGAGTTGAAGGCCTCAGCAATCGTTTTCTTCTTATCGTGTTGAAGTTTTTCGTGTAAATTCTGATTCACAGGAAGAAAATCAGGTAGGCTTTTAATTAAAATAAAGCACAGTAACCAAGTGTCCATCAAAATTCCTATAGTTTATTGGAAGGCATACTCCCCAAAGACTCCATGGACACAGGTATTGTCAATAATTGTTTTTAAAATCAGTAACTCAAGGTTTTCAACATTTTAGCAATTCTAAAATATATATTTTGTTGATGACCAATCGAAAGATTAGATATTTTTATATGTATTAGCATATCCACTGCTCTCTCTCACTATGAACATGAAGTCATCAACTGCGTTCATAACACTAGAGACGCAACTGCTTCAGCTATGAGTGCAACTGCATCAAAACAAAAATTAATTTAAGAGAATGTGATGGCGGTGCTGCTTGTATCCAGATAACTGTGTTTGAAAGGGAAATACTTTACAAATTGTTTGTGATTTATTAGAGAAAAGGATCATTGATCAGGTGTACTGATTTTAAAGCCGTATGTTTTTCATTACTGAAGACATTAAGAAGCCGCGTCCTTATGTAAGTCAGGATTTCGTATGATATTCTTGAAAAAATCAAAGAATGCAAATATAAGTAATAAACAACGATTATTCAGTGAACATGGCATTATGAATAGCAATAGCTCTGCTGGCATATTTTCCATGATGCGCTAGCGCGCATCATGGAATATGCCAGCAGAGCAATTGCTATTCATAACGCCATGTTCACTGAATAGCGTTGTTTATTTCTTAAATAAATCGAGGACAACCCTATATTAGATGTACAACTTGTACCTGTGATTCGATTCAGGTATTGTACGATATGAAGTGTTTTTGATGAAAATAATTTTATTCTGATGACGTCATTTTTTTTATCCTTACATAATTTTTAATTAGAAGGTATAATACCATTATACCACAGTAAAGGGTCTGGTCATAGTTCTTTTGTTATCTTGTTAACAATACTATACTGTATACATTAATTAAAAAATATCAATGAAGGATATGGAGATAACGAACAGTACTAGTATTCAATATCAGAATACTAAATAGGAGCAGAGCAAACACGGGCCTCCATAACATCAGAGGTGGGATTAGGTGGCAAGAAGGAGTGAGCATCCTCTGCTGACCGGTCACACCCACCGTATGCTCCTTGTCGTGATCGTGAATTAACGGGAAAATATGTCGTCTATTCAGTGTATAAATAATGGACTAACAATTAGTATGAAAAACGTCAGTCAGCATTTGACTCAGTGATAAATTGTATCTGCTGACAAGGTCATTGTATCGACCAAAGAACTTACGAAATGCTATACTGTATACATTAATTAAAAAAATATATATATGAAGGATATGGAGATAACGAACAGTACTAGTATTCAATATCAGAATACTAAATAGGAGCAGAGCAAACACGGGCCTCCAAAAGAGGTGGGATTAGGTGGCAAGAAGGAGTGAGCATCCTCTGCTGACCGGTCACACCCACCGTATGCTCTTTGTCGTGATCGTGAATTAACGGGAAAATATGTCGTCTATTCAGTGTATAAATAATGGACTACCAATTAGTATGAAAAACGTCAGTCAGCATTTGACTCAGTGATAAATTGTATCTGCTGACAAGGTCATTGTATCGACCAAAGAACTTACGAAATGATGACTTTAAACGAGACTGCTGATATTTAAGGAATCACTGTCTAGTTAGTACGATAGTGGGAAACATGGGATAATTTGCATAACGGGCGAAGCCCGTTATGCTTAAATTATCCCATGTTTCCCACTATCGCTGATGTCCCTACTATACTAACTAGACAATGATTCCTTATATTTCCATTTCATTGTGAAATAGAATTGTAGATTTAGACTTTAAAAATGTAGACATAGACTTAAATTACATGAGGACTTCCATGCTATAGTTCGATAGTCCTCGCCCACTGACATCAAACACATAGGCAGCCGCACGAGATTTACATGCATATTTGGCCTCCTTAGCGTCAGTCACAGAGACAGATGCGCACGAGATTTGCATGCATATTAGGCCTCCTTAGCTCCTGACCTATCGACCTGCCTAATTTACATTTCGGCAGAATTATCAAGAAATAAACTCCGACAACTTTCAAAGAGTTATCATAGAGAAGAAAATTAGATATGGAAATATTTTAGTTTCATAATCTTGTTTGTCAATAATTTACCTAAATCAAATAATCAAGTGAAGTGAATTGAAGTCAAAAGAAAAGCACGTCTCTAATGTTTTACCAGGTATGTTTAATTTGCATGTAAATTCTGCACACATTACTGAGCACGGACTGAAAACACTGGGTTAGTTGTTGTCCCCCTCAAAATACCCTGAATTTTCTATTCGGCGGATGTGACTGGTTTTTTTATTTGATTTGAATAAAATGTTGTATTACAAGAAATATATACAATGGGATCGGGCACAAGTTCTTAAAAATTAGGACGATGTTCAGGGAGAACCGGTTTCCAGGGGGCCGGTTTGGAGAAGTTTCACTGTATATACTGCTTAATTATTGTTTATACACATTTGAAAATAAATAAACGGAAATTAAATCTGCAGAATGATGAATATAAGAGTATACAAGAAAAAAAGTATTAATTTTTATAGCAATAGTGTGTGAAGTGTGACCGATCAACAGGGGAAGCTTACTCCTCCTAAAGCACCTGATCCCTCGTCTGAAATTTCCAAGGGTTTGTGTTTTATGCTCTCTTTATTGTATTGTTTATGGGGGTTGTTTTTTTAAACCAATCACTGCTCGTTATTTTAATCATTTACATGTACATACATAAATTAAACCCACCTAGGTAACATGGGTAAGTAAACTTTAAATCTGACAAACGGACAGCACAAAACATTGAACCAAACATTTTAGATAATGTAAAAGAGAATTTCGCGTGACCAATGTGCATATATGATACACTAAGTAGTCTTCTTGTGTTTAGAATCCACAGATGTTAACACTGGGAAAAGGGTATATATCTATTACAGCAATCACATATTGTAACAATGTTCATTGGTAGTGTGATACAGAGAAAATATTCTTTCTGAAGAACTTAACTATTGATTTAGAGGACAGTATCGAGTTTTCTTTTCCATTGATTATATCTGTATATATATTTTTTCATGTTTACAAGATTTAATCTGTCTCCAAGACCATTTAGTAAGACAGCCGAATATTTTCGTTTAAACGAGTTTTTCCACATTTTACCGCGATACACATCTCGTTTTAACTACAGAAGCGTTGAACTTTTTTATCTTCCCAAAACTGAGCCAGTGTGTGGTTTCATGAGTCTGTACATTGGTTATGCGTTTCCCTATCAAAAATAAGTTATTCGAATTTGAGCAATGTCTATTTTATTGTCTGTCAATTATTTTAAAATGCTAAATGATTTTTTCTTAGAGAAAATATATATAATTAACCCCTAAACACATCAACCTCAACCCCTAGGATACTTTCTGGAACACTCATACTGTTGAATTACATGGATCAATCAGTGTAAATTTTTATACATCTATAGGCACTTAGAATATACCGGTATAAATGAGTCGTTGTGTTTTCCTTCTTTTTACGAATGCTTTGTTAAAATCATCGTCTCAAGCCACGGTGCGGAGTCCACTACCAGCCATCTGGAATGGGAGAGGATTGTACAATTTGGCCGTGGTTTGCGACGATGCGTTAATATCGAAGATAAAAATGCAAGTTTCTTAACCTCTTGTTTTGTTCTTGTTTTCAACCACTAAAAGTACCTGTACCAGGGTATATATTTGCCTTCTGATGCATTGTAGTCTGAAACCTTGCCCGAAATAGTTTCTTTGTTGATTTTTGCTGCTCAAAGTTTATAGGGTGGAACGACTTAACCTTTTTTCTTTCTCTCTTACCAAATGCACCAAAATACACTGAAAAAGAACCCAGTTGACAAGTCAATTAAGCAGTAGGAGGACAGAAATCGGCCGGATTTATATTGAATTAAAAGATTTGACATGAAACTGACTTTCACTTTCAAGACATCTTTACCTCATCGAAAATGAAAGTACAGTACAAGTCAAGCTCAAACCTAGTAGCAAAGGGACTTATCTTTAAGTTCATTTAAAGTTCATTTCCAGGAGAAGCCATTACGCCAACACATCAGCTTTCAGTTTCGGAAATATACCTGGTATTTCAAAAGATTTTGGTTAGTATCAGTTTCATAAATTCTTTTTAACAAGGTACTGTTTTAGATTTTGCTTTCAAAGTATGTTTGGTGTCGGTATTCAAATGTTTTCCCAGAGGAAACAAATCAACTGTTTTTTAGCGCACATTCTAGCGCAAATTCATAATTTTTGTCCTTGGATTACGAGTATATGTTTTTTGTTTGTGGATTATTGATCCAAGGTAAGTTACCTATTGTCTCTTTTAGATATTGTTTTATTTTTTCAAAATTAAATAATAAATTGTACATTATATGAGCTAAAATTTTAGAAACATTGAGTGAAAATATTTCCATATACTTCGGAAGCGCATAAAAATGGCATTCTTCCTACAAATGTATTTTAATTGACACAGTTGGATTTGATTTGAGTTTTCACAAGTTCTATTATAAATCACAAGTATTTTATACAGCAAATCAAAACGAAGACACTTTTTTTTAATTTCATAAAAATACTCAGTAAACAATTACATGAAGTTATTCCAAGATTATATCCAGAACTTCCAATTATAATGAAACTGAAATACGAAAAGTGTACCGAAATAGAAAGTATTGCAAGTATTGTAGAGCAAGTACTCGTATTTTGTGTGAAAAACTCAGAAAAAGATATAGGCCATGAATTTCTCTATTTTATATCATAATAAGTTAGAATTGTTAAAATGAAATATTCCAATATGTATTATTTTAAAAGTATGTATTTTTTGTGTTCGTTAACAATAAACGAAAGAAGCAAAGCCACTAATATATTTTTTTAGTTGATAAAGCAAGCAAAATTTGTATATATGTTTAATATTTTTCTCCAGCAATATTAACCAGTATTTAAATGTTATAATTATAAATTAATATTTACTTTGAATCTCTATATTTTTTGTTGTTAAATAACAATCAAAGAGATACTAATAATGGACTGACCGATTGATTGATTGATTGATTAAGGTTATTCTAGAAATTTTTACGTAGAATTTTTTTTAATTTAAGCCCAGAACGGTAAATCTATTTTCGCTTCTATATTTTGCACCTCGGTGGTCAAAAGCACCCAACTATCTAAAAAAAAATAAATAAATCAGTATACGAATAAATAAATAATAAAGAAAAACACGTGAAAATATTAGGACATAAAGGTGAAATTATCAGCTAAAACATAAGTTTCTGTTTCTTTAAGTTTCAAGCATATTTTTAGATTCTTTTGTATCGTCAATTTAAACTGTGCACTATAATTTAAATGAAGTGACACTATAATTAAAATAAAGTGATTATGAATAAGAACATATTAATCAATAATACCAATATAAAACAAAATTTAATTTTGTTTAAATATGAGAAAAAGAGGATTGCCGCATGCATTGAATAATGTATATATCGATAATTAGAATTCCAAAAGTTACGGAAATACTATATGATAAAACATTCAAACGCCAAAAGAACCAAAATTATAGTTTACAGAGTATCGAACAAGCTATGTTCTTCTAGATGCATTGTGTTTAATCATGCAAGAAAAATAATAATGTGAAATTAATAATGAATTCTGTGTGTTTTTTTAAGGAGAAGAACTATAGTAAGTTGTTAGAACTTGTTTCTTATCCTTTTGCTTATCAATAAAATATGTTCAAAATTAAACATATTAATTCTGCACTTATGTTGTCTGCTCAATGGAAGTTATATATACCATACAGTAGATGTATTATATTTAGCGTGTACAATATTTGGCGGAAATTGATTCTTGAACAAGTCAGCATAGATTTGATTTAGCTCATTCCATCATGTTCTTATTAATGTTTATATGTTTAAGACATTTAGCGTTGTACTTGAATTGGCGGAAGTTTCTTTCCGCCAAAAACGCTAAAAAGAATACACTGCCAAATGTAATACGTTTACAGTATATGAAATCAATTTGACGTAGTGCAATGAAGAAAGATACAATTTTGAAATTATGGACGGAAAATCCGGTTTTAAACCTAATGTGGATAGACTTAGATTGTTATCTTGCCCGTCATTTAAGATATTTCCCCTTCAAGGGGATTGGGGTTTTAATGATTTCAAATTTTATTGGTAGAAGTACACAATAAAATATAACAAAGTATGGCAAAGAACATTGTATATAAATTATTGGTATCATTATGCCAAATGTACAATGAGCTTTATGACATTACCAAATATATTCACAATACCAAAACAATCACCTAAAGCTTCCTGTTTTATTTCAAAACGGAGGACTCAATTTAGGAGAATTGGGACTCGATTTAGGAAAATTGAAATCCAAATAGATGGAATTTTCAGATGCATTTATCTTGTTACATTTGAGCAGTGTACAGATTCACATGAACTTTCTGCCTCTTTCATCTTCACACATTCTCTCTCTTTAAATATAGATTGCGATCAGATTTCAATCATTAACTCTATTTAATGGGCACATTCAAAGTCTAAGGAAGGGTATTTAAGATGGATACAAGATTTTTTTAACGAAAAAATCTTGATAATCTTTGATATTTCCTTATTTTTGGGGGGATATGTTTTTGATATTTTTATAAAATCATGTCTTATAATTTGAACACTGGTTTTGAGCTATATTGATATTTTTTCTGTGTCAAGGTTTTGTCTAACTGAGAGGATTTAGTGTTCCCCTGACTCTGCAACAGGATGTCTGTGCAAATTCTTCCATTAAAAAGAATCCCTCTCTTTTTCTCTCAGAATAAATATGAAACTATGATATAAGCATGTGCATGTAATTACCGGTATATGCAATTGCTGGTATAAGAAATATTTACACATGCAGTATAATTATACGTCTAGTAAATAAAAAATATCTTATATACATATAACTATTTGTTGTTTAAATTTGTAGTTGTATATGAAATTAATTTCACGAGTGGGGCATAATTATTCGACAGCAACGAGTGTGAAGCTCGAGCAAAAAATGCATCTTTTAAATTTCTGTTCACAACGGAATAATTTTCATATAAAACTAAAAAAGAAAAGAGAGAATTTTTTGCTTATTTTTATTTTTGTTTTGTTCTTATAAGCTTTTTAGGGAGTAGAACTATTTGGTAATTTGACATTGAAGATAACACGTCATCTTCGAAAATATCACACATATTCAAAATTTTTAGCGAGGATTTAATTTTTGTATTATTAGCGAGGGTGCGAAGATCGCTAAAATATAATATAGCGAAAAATCAATTTGTAATACTAGTAGCTTCTTAAGTGAACTTTTTAAAATCGCAAATCGCTTAAATAACATCTCGCTAAAAATAAAATACTATTTTTGAAGAACAAATCTCTAAATTTCCATCTCGCTACAATTTCCACTTATACGGTATTCAATGGATAAAATCCGGCATGTCACTACTGACAATGTAAAAAATACAAAACTATAAAAGGAGTAGCATTTTGCAAGTATTTCAAATTTGGAAACATGGGATAATTTATGCATAACGGGATTCGCCCGTTATGCAAATGCCCCTGGCATACCAAACAAAGTAGGGAGTGATTCATTAATTAACCAAACTGTTTTTAACACAGCAGCTGCGGGCAAGAAAAAAGGCCCCCGATTGCTTAAAGACCCTAAGTGCCGAATAAAGGCGTTCAACATATGGAGATAACGAACAAGATTCAAGTTCAAAAGTCAATAAAACAATACAAAATAAGGGCAGAGCAAACACGGACCTCCAAAACTTTAGAGGTGGGATCAGGTGCCATGGAAGAGTGAGTATCCCTTTCTGACCGGTCACAAACCGCCTCAGCTCCTTGGCATGATCTGGAAATAACGGAAAAATATGTCGTCTATTTAGTGTGGAAATAATGGACTAACAGTTCGTATGAAAAACATCAGTCAGCATTTGACTCACAGATAAATTGTAATTGCTGACAAGGTCATTGTATCGACCATAGAACTTACGAAATGATGAATTTAAAGGATACTATTGATATTCTTGTTCCATCAAATTGTTTGTGAATAATTTACTAGTACCTCATTTTAGAAATTGTTCACACGTAGAGCATACTCTTGTGTATCGAATCAAATGAGTTATATAACCTCCTTATGCAGGAGATGAAGGTATATTGCTGCATAAGTAAGGAAAAATGACGACAGAAAAGTTAAAGTCATCACTTTTTATCATAGAGCTTGGTTGTTAGATTACCATTAACGTCTTTTCAAAAGTGAAATATCCAATTATGAAACACATATATCAGACTCTGTTGTGTCTTTTATCTCAAGCTCACCAGTATAGATCGCATCGGCATAAGAATGGAAATTACCATTGTTAATTGACAATACGTCGTCGATATACTAGTATCTAAATGTTGAGTTGAAGACCACATCAAGTATTTTCTTCTTTTAGCTTAAAATATTTTGCACAAATTCTGCTTCATATGAATACAAAAATAGGTCTGCTAATAAGGGGGCGCAATAGGTACACATGGGAATTCTAAAAGATTGTTGGAAGACCTAATCTAAAAAAAACAACATAGATATTGTCAATCAGAAACTCTTTTTGATGTCAACTTCAGAGTACTTGTGTGTACAATCAGAATTTTGCAAATGACCAATGACAATGAAAGTAAACTTACGAGTTCCATCTTTATTGAAAAAGCAGCTGTCATTTATATAAAAAAAAGGCCTGGACTTTAATTTATCGCTGGGAATGGCTGAGCATAAAGTTGAAATGTTGAAATTTTTTTAGCTGTTAATGGTAAAATCTTGTGATTTCAAATTATCCAAAAGTTCCTTGGAATTTTGAAGTATCCACATCTGATTTCATCACTTCTTGTATATATTGTTGCACAGTACTCTTGAAGTTTCTCCTTCACTACTGTTAATATCTCAATGAGGATTAAAGAAAGAGGCTTGGTTGAACATTTTCTGGAATCCACTATGTATCTGAAAAATAAAGATACGGAGAATAACTTTAATAAACAAAATGAATATTCATTCTTACAAATGTTTTAGTAAAATACATGTATATCATTTCAAAACTATACAAAGTCATAAATCCTATAAATACAAGGAAAATGCGTACTAGTATGTTTTGGGAACAGTTCTATAAAATATATCCCAAATAAATCTATCTACATTATACATTCTTGTCAAGAAACTTCAAACACACTTTAAAGAATTAATAAATCCCTCAAGGAAGGTGTGTAGCGAACCTCATTATGTCCAATTCCTCTCATTACATGTGATCTTTAAAAAGGTGTCTCATTTTTTGCAAACAGCCGCTGTAAATGAAAAATGAAGAATTGAATTATAGATGTTTGTTGTTTCTATAACGTTTTAACAATGTTTTCCAAACATTTTAAGACAATGTTATTTTC
>PRKT01000247.1:236821-250091 GCA_003671525.1 Saccostrea glomerata | reverse complement strand
ATACATGATACAAGGGTTAAAATTTATTTCGAAACAAGTACATGTGCTCTCAGAATAGACCCGAGAAGATGCGATTAATAACACATAATGAAACGCTTTCTAACACTTTCAGTGTTGGTCATTGGAATCAAAATAAGCCTTCATTATTTTTTATAACTTCAGCATGTTCTATGAATATTGTTACACTAAACTACCCATTTTTACAAAAGTTATAGCTAGATAATGCACTGAATTTTTCACCGTGACGTCATAATCAGATGTGCACAAGAAAGTCGCCCAAATCATATAAATTGCGTACCCAGTTTTAATGACGTCAGCAAACCCGCGACCTACGTTAAAGACCCTAAGTGCCGAATAAAGGCGTTCAACATATGGAGATAACGAACAAGATTCAAGTTCAAAAGTCAATAAAACAATACAAAATAAGGGCAGAGCAAACACGGACCTCCAAAACTTTAGAGGTGGGATCAGGTGCCATGGAAGAGTGAGTATCCCTTTCTGACCGGTCACAAACCGCCTCAGCTCCTTGGCATGATCTGGAAATAACGGAAAAATATGTCGTCTATTTAGTGTGGAAATAATGGACTAACAGTTCGTATGAAAAACATCAGTCAGCATTTGACTCACAGATAAATTGTAATTGCTGACAAGGTCATTGTATCGACCATAGAACTTACGAAATGATGAATTTAAAGGATACTATTGATATTCTTGTTCCATCAAATTGTTTGTGAATAATTTACTAGTACCTCATTTTAGAAATTGTTCACACGTAGAGCATACTCTTGCGTATCGAATCAAATGAGTTATATAACCTCCGTATGCAGGAGATGAAGGTATATTGCTGCATAAGTAAGGAAAAATGACGACAGAAAAGTTAAAGTCATCACGTTTATCATAGAGCTTGGTTGTTAGATTACCATTAACGTCTTTTCAAAAGTGAAATATCCAATTATGAAACACATATATCAGACTCTGTGGTGTTTTTTATCTCAAGCTCACCAGTATAGATCGCATCGGCATAAGAATGGAAATTACCATTGTTAATTGACAATACGTCGTCGATATACTAGTATCTAAATGTTGAGTTGAAGACCACATCAAGTATTTTCTTCTTTTAGCTTAAAATATTTTGCACAAATTCTGCTTCATATGAATACAAAAATAGGTCTGCTAATAAGGGGGCGCAATAGGTACACATGGGAATTCTAAAAGATTGTTGGAAGACCTAGTCTAAAAAAAACCAACATAGATATTGTCAATCAGAAACTCTTTTTGATGTCAACTTCAGAGTACTTGTGTGTACAATCAGAAGGTTTTTTAACAAAATAATTTTGCAAATGACCAATGACAATGAAAGTAAATTTACGAGTTCCATCTTTATTGAAAAAGCAGCTGTCATTTATATAAAAAAAGGCCTGGACTTTAATTTATCGCTGGGAATGGCTGATGATAAAGTTGAAATGTTGAAATTTTTTTAGCTGTTAATGGTAAAATCTTGTGATTTCAAATTATCCAAAAGTTCCTTGGAATTTTGAAGTATCCACATCTGATTTCATCACTTCTTGAATGTATTGTTGCAGAGTACTCTTGAAGTTTCTCCTTAACTACTGTTAATATCTCAATGAGGATTAAAGAAAGAGGCTTGGTTGAACATTTTCTGGAATCCACTATGTATCTTTGTTTGTAAGAATTCTTATGAAGCTTCGGAATCCAATATATAATAGTTCGGTAGTTCAAATATTTTGGTTCTTTGGGATATTAAATACATTCAAAACTGACATCCAGATAGCACAGCAACGTTATTAAACGTTATATAAACGTTTTCAAAATGTTGATGAAAACATTTTCTAAAGCGTTATTACAACGTTATTTTGTATGGTTTTTTTTCTAACGTTATCATAATGTTTTTGAAAAACATTGTCTTGTAATGTTTTGAAAACGTTTTCAGAACATTTCAAACAAATATTTTAAAGCATTTAAAAACTTGTTATTACAACAACAAAATCAGTGTACTTCCTACAGTTTTAATTAATTTAAACTTTTACACTAATGTAATCCCTGAACTGTTTTTACTTTTTAACATCTGCACAGTCAATAACAGTCTTTATAACGGAGAAGCTTTGTCACAATGGAAATAGTGGATAAATCACCATATCTTCTTCCTTTGAAAATCATTTGTTTGGCACTTGGGCTTCTTTGTTTTCATCTGAAAAATAAAGATACGGAGAATAACTTTAATAAACAAAATGAATATTCATTCTTACAAATGTTTTAGTAAAATACATGTATATCATTTCAAAACTATACAAAGTCATAAATCCTATAAATACAAGGAAAATGCGTACTAGTATGTTTTGGGAACAGTTCTATAAAATATATCCTAAATAAATCTATCTACATTATACATTCTTGTCAAGAAACTTCAAACACACTTTAAAGAATTAATAAATCCCTCAAGGAAGGTGTGTAGCGAACCTCATTATGTCCAATTCCTCTCATTACATGTGATCTTTAAAAAGGTGTCTCATTTTTTGCAAACAGCCGCTGTAAATGAAAAATGAAGAATTGAATTATAGATGTTTGTTGTTTCTATAACGTTTTAACAATGTTTTCCAAACATTTTAAGACAATGTTATATTCATGTTTTCTTGTGACATTTTTTATCAGAATTTATAACAATTTTCATTCGATTTAAAAACAAATTATTTTAAAACTTTGAATCAACGTAACACGATACACCACACACTGTGTATATTCTTGTGCTACCTGGGCATATGGCTTTGAAAAAGAAATCTTCCTTAGAAAGGGAACAATGAGTATAAATTGGATTACCACTTGTAAAATCATGTCCAAGTTCTTTTCGTGGTGTAAATTTGCAGGTCTCAATGGCAAGAAGTGGCATCTCAATATAAGTGAAAAATTCTCTGATTTATAACAAAGATCTATTTACACCCATGTCTATGTCTCTGCTTTCCTAAAGTATACCCCTAAAACGCCTTGGCAGAAACCGTACTGACATTGACGAACCTTTGGATATTCATGTACGTATCAAAACTACAGCCAATTCTAGTTAAAAAAAACCAAATCTGAAAGTAAGCACTTTTTCATAAAAAAAACAGTGTTTTCCAAGTACCACTTACGTAATTTTTTTAAAGTAAAGAGCTTCGGATCTAATGCTTAATGTTTTGCTTGTACACATTTTAACTTCATTCAGTTGTCCATGCTTTTCTATGGATTTCGGAGGATTCTCAACTTTAGGATAAACTAAAGAAGCATTATTTACTATTCATTTACACAAATTAAGACATACAATAATCTGTTCAATATCATGTCGTAAAATAAAAAGGATTTTGCCATTTAAACTGAATGATGATAAGTAATGGGTGTGGTTCTATTAGTATACACTAGTAATAAGGAAGCTTTTTACTGTTGTACATCTTCCATAAAGAACAAATTAAACGGTCTTTAAGGAGGCATTCTTGTCTGCCTTCCGGGTTAACAAATTATATACGCTTTGATTTAATTCAAAAAGGTTTTATTTTTCTTTCGTGCTCATAACTGTACAATTTTGAATACAAATAGTAAACAGAGTTTGGAATCATAAACAAACTGTAATTTTTTAAGCTTTTGAAAACCTCCAATCTAAGAACAGATTTGATCAATATCGGTAATAATTTTATTTAATCTTGAAAGATTTTTGGTTTTGAAATCATTTTGTCATATGAGAACTTCATATGTAGAAAAAATAAAAGAGAAAGTATTAAGTGGGTATGTATTTGTATGACTCCAAGATCAAAGGTGAAAATGGAAGGTCTTGACATAAGTAATATTTAGTAAACATGTGAAAAATGAAAATCAAAGAACTAACTGTTTTAAATCTGTGGCCGAGGTTAACAGTTTTTTTAAAATGGGTGAAATTCTAAGATCAAGGTTAAAAGGTCAAATTTGATGGTACTCAAAGAAAGGTCTGGTCACAAGGAAACACACGTGAAGTAAGAAAGTATTCAAAAGTTAAGGCCAAGGTTAATGTGGTAATTTTTTGTAAAAGTAGGGTCGCACTTTATCCGCAAAAACATTGACCCAGCCTATAACCTTTGAGTGGGCGGGGCTATGACATTTTATATTTTACAGGTGTATTCCTTGTGACAAAACCTTTCTCTGGGTACCACCAAATTTGATTTCGTGACCTTAGAGTTTGACACACTTTTACCAAAAAACAATTTGACCATCACTTCTAGGGCCTTCATTCTTCACATTTTTCATGTGTACATGTGTTTTCATTGTGACAAGACCTTCCTGTGGGTATACATATTTTTGACCTTCTAAACTTTACCTTACTTACTTACTTAGGCCTGTCGTTCCGTGAGGAACATAGGCCATCAACGACAGTCCTCCAACGAACACGATTTTGAGCTGCTCTGGCTGCATCGTGCCAGGTCATATTCTGTGTCCTTAGCTCTGACTCCGAGTCACGCCTCCAGATGTTTCTAGGTCGTCCTCGTTTTCTTTTGCCCTGTGGGTTCCAAGTCAGGGCCTGGCGTGTGATGCTGGATGGTGACTTCCTTAATGTGTGTCCAATCCAGCCCCACTTCCTCTGTCTTATTTGTACCTCCATTGGTTCCTGTCCATAGTTCTTCGTTTGAGATCCTTTCAGGCCATCGGATGTTGAAGATGCGCCTGAGATAGGTGTTGTAAAATGTCTGGATCTTCTGCAGGGTAGCTTTAGTCATCCTCCACGTCTCTGCACCATACAATAGGACGGACTTTACATTGGAGTTGAGGATCCGCAGTTTTGTGGCAGTACGTATGCTCTTTGAGGCCCAGATGTTCTTTAAAATGGTGAATGCAGTCCTAGCCTTGCCAATTCTTGACTTGATGTCGCAGTCTGTGCCACCATGTCTGTCCACCACACTCCCCAGGTAGATGAAGGATTCAACTTCTTTGATGGCCTCATCACCAACTGTGACTGGTGTTTGGACAGTGGTGTTTATCTTCATCAATTCTGTTTTCCTCAAGTTAATTTTGAGGCCCGTTCCTGCCGATGTTGTTGCAAGGTGGGTTGTTTTATCCTGCATCTGGCTTTGGTTGTGTGAAAGGAGAGCCAGGTCATCTGCAAAATCAAGGTCGTCAAGTTGCGTCAGGAGTGTCCAATGTATGCCATTTTTCCTGCCTGCTGTGGTTGTCCTCATGATCCAATCAATGACCAAGAGAAAAAGAAATGGTGGCAGCAAGCAACCTTGTCGGACTCCTGTCTTGACCTCGAAACTCTCAGACATCTGGCTAGCATGGGTAACTCTGCATATCGTGCCTTGGTAGGTGTTTCTAATCAGGGAGACTAGCTTCTCTGGTACTCCATAGTGCCTCAGTATCTTCCACAATGTCTCTCGGTCTACGCTGTCAAATGCTTTTTCATAGTCGATGAAGTTGACATATAAGGGGGACTTCCACTCCAGTGATTGTTCTATAATGATGCGTAGACTGGCTATCTGGTCAGCACATGATCTGTTGGCTCTAAAACCAGCCTGTTGGTCACGGAGCTTTGGGTCCACTGCCTCTTTCATTCTCTCGAGAAGTATTCTGTTGAGGACCTTGCCAGGCACTGACAGGAGCATGATCCCCCTGTAATTACTGCAATCTCTCAAGTCTCCCTTCTTTGGCAGCTTAATAAGGATACCTTCTTTCCATTCTTCTGGGATGTTCTCTTCTTCCCAGATCTTGTTGAAAAGGTTGTATAGGATGTTAATGGCTGTCTCTGTATCAGCTTTGATGGCTTCTGCTGGTATCTCATCAGGCCCTACCGCTTTTCCATTTTTAAGTTTATTTATTGCTCTCCTGATTTCTGTCTTTGTTGGCTTATCACAGTTTATCGGGAGGTCTGTATTGGCTGGTTGAATGTCCGGAGGTGTTTCTGGTGATGGTCTATTTAATAGTTCTCTGAAGTGTTCTACCTATATCTCTAATTGCTCTTCTGTTGTTGTAAGAGTTTTCCCGTTTTTGTCCTTCACTGGCTTGTCTGTTTGCTGGAACTTGTTGGCAAGCTTCTTTGTTATCATATACAGTTCTTTCAAATTTCCTTGTCCCGCAGCTTCTTCAGCTTGTTTGGCCAGGTTATCGATGTAATCCCCTTTATCTTTCCTTATGCTTTTCTTAACTTCTTTGTCTGTGGCTGTGTAGTCCTCTTGAGCTTTTGCCTTTGCTGATCTTGTCCTGCTTGTATTCAGCACTGCTTTCTTTTCCTTCCTCTCCTCCACTTTCCTCATGGTATTACCAGAGATCCACTCCTTGTGCTGAGTCTTTCTTCTGCCTAGGACTTCCTCGCATGTGCCTTGCCACATTTCCTTGATGTGCTGCCATTGGGTCTCAATGTTGGTATCGTTGTTTTCTGGCTGGTCTTGTAGTAGCTGGAATCTATTTGACAAGCTAAGTTGGAATGCTGTCTTTACTTCCTTTGTTTTGAGGGCACTCACGTTGTACCTTGTCCTCCTGTTTGTCATGTTGTTGAACTTCTTGAGACGTAGCCTTAATGCCGTCATCAGCAGGTGGTGGTCTGATGAAATGTCTGCTCCTCTCATCACCCTGACATCTTTCCATGCTCTTCTAAATTTCTTGTTAATGCAGATATGGTCAATCTGGTTCTCTGTAACATGGTCAGGGGATCTCCATGTGGCCTTGTGGATTCTTTTATGAGGGAAGATGCTTCCTCCTATTACCAGCTGGTTTAGTGAGCATAGGTCTGCAAATCTCTCACCGTTCTCATTCATGTAGCCCAGTCCTTGTGTGCCCATGACTTCATTGTAGCCTGTGTTATCACCTCCAATTTTTGCATTGAATTCACCCATGAGTACTGTCATGTCTTTCTTGCCTGTTTTATCTAAGACTGCCTGTAGTTGTTGGTAAAAGGCATCTTTCTTTTCCTCATCAGCATCATTTGTGGGGGCATAACATTGTATGATGTTTAACTTGATCTTGCTTTCCTTGGTGTTAAACTTGGCTGTTATTATCCGGGAGTTGACAGGTTCCCATCCGACGAGGGCCCGTTGTGCCTCCTGGGATAGCATCAGGCCTACACCTTCGGTGTGGTGGGCTCCCTCCTAGGTGTGTCCTGAATATAACAGTGCTTCTCCAGTGGTTAGCCTCAGCTGTCCTGTCTGTAGCCACCTTGTCTCACTTAGTCCAAGGAGACAGATGTTGTAGTGCTTCATCTCCTTTGCCACCTGTGCTGTTTTTCCTGCTTCATACATTGTTCTGATGTTCCAGGTGGCAAATCTGATGGTTTTCCTGGGAGTCAGAAAGGGAGTCAGCTCTGCAGTTTCCTTTCGGCTTTCATCGCACAGCATCATGGTTCCACTTGAAGTAGGCCCAATCTGGCCCAGGTTATGTTGGTTTTGGTTTGTCGTTGATGCTTCTGTAACTTGCTGTTTTTATAGGCAGGGTTGTTGGCCCTACGCAAACCTCTAGTAACCTCGAGGAAAGGTGGTTTGATTTTGGAGTTTCCTTCCTAGACTGCTTTCCTTCCCTGGATATTGAGTACAGTCTGCCCATTTGGTTTTATATCAGTGTTTCCTTCACCTAGCCTTTCCCGTGGTTGGGTATGGCCGCAAGGCAGCGGAGGTTTGGAATCAGAGTTTTCCTTCTCTTAGATGAGCTATCCTCCCAGACTGATGAGCCCCATCTACCCAAAGCACTGGTTTTCAGGCGCCAGGTAACTCGCCTTCACCCCTTCTCCTATCAGTAGTAGCAGTTCCGCCGGACTTAATGGAAGTCACACGAGCAGGCTAGGAGCTGGACTTTGGCTGTCAGAGGCTATTTGAGACGCACGCCATAAGGAGCATTTTATAGACAATGGGAGCTTATCCCCATTGCCACCCCTTGGCTATGACCACCTTTGGAACCAAACTTTACCTTAGAGTTCGACAATTAATAAGCCATGTTTCTAAAGAAAAGGTTGATTATAGAAAAGTTGAAGTTATTATGTTAATCATAATGTGCTTGGTTGGTCACATTTATTATCTTTCTTTAGTGCAAAATACAAATGTGTCAGACTCTATGGTTTTTTTTAATTCGAGTTTAACGGGATAAATAGAATTAAAGAAGGACAGAAAAAAAATATCTATTAAGTGTTAAAAATATATGAGGTTAATTGATAAAACGTCGTCGGTATATCTGTAATTCCAATTAATTTTCAATTAGATAGTTAATGAATTCTTTCTACTTCAGTTAAATGCAAAAGCAAGTTTACCAATCAGAAAAAAAATTGGTACCCATGATATTTCAACCGATAGTTGAAAGACCTTGTCTTCAAAAATTATACATATACATTACTGACAATAATGAACTCAAGTATCATTTTAAGATCAAGCTCGGAGTATGATATGGTAGAATCTGAATTTTTCGCACAAAAATTTTGCTGATTTAATGGCATGGTAAGCAAATTTAAAAAATCCACTTTTATTGAAAAACAGATGTCTGTGGTGTTAAAAAAAACCCTGGTCTTTAATGTAATTTGTGAGTGTTTGTATTAAGTTTGAAGTCGTATGTCGTTTAAATGTTATTGATTTTTGTCAGTGTAGGATGTTTTAAGTACATGTGTATATCCACATCTGAATGACATCATTTTTATGTCATTGAATACATTTTGTTGTGATAATTCAAATTCAGTTTAGATGTTTGGAATTCAATATATATTCAAAACTGACAGTTGATTTTAAACCAATTCCTACTAGGAGTATAAATTGGACTCACTTTTGAAGAATTATTTCCAAGTTCATCTTGTTCACGCATTAGAAACAATGGACTTTGCCTACGAAGACATAGTAACTTGCTTTGTCAGCTGGCACCAATACATATTGATCGTCTAATCTTATTCTTTTTTCACTTTTGAGTTATCAAAAACAGAAAGATAGATGATTTTCATATTGCTTTTCATCCTTTAACAGGAGATTTCAACATCCTTCTGATCGCTCTACTTTTAATGCAATCTTACCAAAGTTTCAATGCCTTTTTCAAGTTTGGCTCATACATCGCCTCACGCAAACTTTGACAGATTTCATGCATATATTCATTTCCCCCAAAACCGTCTGATGAAATATCGAGATTTCCTTTATTTTGGCCCTTTTGAACTGTGATTTAAATGGTTCATTATTAGATACTCACGTGCAGGTCACCAATTATGACGTGGCAAGCAGGGCTATAGTGGTAGGAAGAAGAATACCCGGTATGAGCATGGAAAATTTAATATGTAGGTAGGATATGTTTCTAATGTTTGTTATACTTATATAGGCACTTTAGTCTTTTTGTTTTGAAAAGTTTAGATGCAATAGTCGATAAAATCCCTTTAATTTAAATGAAATATCAGGGACTGAAGGGAATAATGAGGTTCGTTGTTCCTAAACTTAACTAAACCTAAACCACATGACCATATATTTACGTTGAATTTGATCGTCTTTATCGCAATTCATTATATTCTTACCACAGAAATGAAATATTCTGTAAGACAGAACGGTGTAACATGGCATTATTATTATGTAACGGTAGTGGCTTCCAATGATTTTTGTTTTATATTTCATCGAGTCTGGTGAGACTAGTCAATTTCCCGGACACTATTATCTTTAAATGATAACCAAACGCACAACAACCCAGCTAGTCTGGTCCGATTTATAGAAAAAATACTTCTAACGGCAAATAATTATTATTTGGTCCAGCATAGTTTTTAGAACTATTTCGAGTATGCTTAATCCGAAAAAAAAATATGTTTCATGAAAATGGCGTTAAAGAGGTAAAAATGGCGATTCAAAATGGCGGACATCGAATTTTTCGGTCAAAATGGAGAAGTTATATGTGTGAATATTTCACTGAGTGTAAGGCAACTTTAAAAATAATAATAGAAAGCTAACATTATTAGTTTAACTCAGAAAACTTAGTTGTTTCTACACTTAATTCGAATTTTCTCTGATTTATTTGTCAATTGTTTCTATATTCTGCTTTGTTCAGGATTTTACATTTGCAAATATCCATACACTGCAGACTTGTATTTTTTCTCTGCATCTCACTATTCTTCAACTGAATGATGATGCAGCTGTAACTTACAATTTAAATTTTCGGAAAAATTTGCGCAATGGTCCATCCATAAGTTGGCAGAAAACAACCAAGAACAACCATCCCATCTCATTGGTCTAAGTAAAGCGAGGCTTCCACTATATCTTTATATCAGGTACTGCATTGTGCTCGCTTTGCATGCATATTAAAAGAATAATAATTTCTAAATAATTTTTGATGCACGTAAGAAGCCCTTGTGTATTTGTTACGCAACTTAAAGACGTTTTTATCAGTTAATTTTCCTTCTCCTCAATCTTCTATTGATATGTATTACAATGAGTGAATTGTATTCAATATACATATTTTTTCTCAAACTCTGGAAAAGACAGGTTTATCGCCGAAACAATTTGAAAGGAATAATTGCAGGCTTTAGAAAAGTTTCATTTGCATTCTACAGCTGTTTATATCTAGAAAGAATGAGGAATGACGCATCAATATTCTTGTACTAGTATAACAGCTAAAGGTGCAGAAGGGTACTCAAAACAGTACTAGAGCACTTCTTGAAGAGCTAAAGACTACTTATCGGCGATCAATGACTTAACCAATATCACCACATTCCAATTCATCCTCATGCAACCATCCAATCACCCCTTCCCCCTTCCTCCCTTTCACACACAGCGAGCAGTAGCAATGTATTTCATAATGGTTTATGGGAGGAGACAGGATACATGTATTTATGTTTTTTCCAAGGTATAGCAAAGTTAATAGGCAGAGGAATTCCCCTTGGTGTCTCTTTCTTCTTAGTTTAGCTGATTATATTGATTAGTCCATTAAATATGAACAAACAAAAAAAAAATGCTAGAAAAGTTTCATTTTTTCTGTAAATAGTTAAAACAAACTCGACTTAATTGTTTCCAAATTTTCCCCTCTTATTTGACCGTGTTTCAAAGCCTTTGAGCCCCCGTCCACCTAAAATAAATCCTGAATGCTGTCATTATTAACTCGCACTTCCACTTCAACATCCCTCAGCACACCATCAAATATAACTGAAGACATTCTTTTACGATTTCATCGAACCCTTTTTAATATGTTTTGAATTTATCACTTGTAAGAGCTTAGTATTATCCCCTAACATCTTCTATTCCAGCTTTATTAGCTATATGTTTCAGTCTGTCTTCGGAATTTTGGTATTTTCAACACTCAAGAAACAACACATCTATGTTCAAATGTTAAAAGTATATTTTGTTTTCGGAAACCTTATGCAAAATGAAAAAAAAAACTCTGATATCAAAGACATGTAGCTCTCTATTTTATGACCAAATAGATTTGTTGTCTTTGGGTAGAAAGGCCATTCTATTAGCAAGAAAATTCTCAAACTTCATCATCTGGAATCACATTGTGTGCATATTTTGGTGAGAAAATTTATATACTATATAGAAAGTGTGTAATTTAAGAGAACCTATAGATTCGAATTCCTGGTGATTTGTATCACGTACCAATAGCTTTCGTACCAATAGGCCTAAGCCATTCTTGACCTCGATCTAGTCAACACTTCTCTTGATAACAAAATTTTCTTGAACACTCCAAGAACTTTATTTTACAAGGCAACTTGATCCATAATTCTTTGTTAGGATAGTTCAAGGTTGTATCAAGAATCGAGGGGGAATTGAACACGAACATTTTCCTCTTTCAGATTTTGTAAATTTCAAAATTTAATTAAAATACTCTGTTCAATACAAGATTATCCATTCACAACATGAAATATTTGTGAATTTGATGCAGTTGAATTTTTGACTGAGAATAACAAAATGAAAAAGCAGGGACACGGAATCAGAGCTGGACAATCAAGAACATTTATGGTTTACGTATATTATATTGATAATTACTTAATAAATATGTTAATATTTGGATATTATAATATATTCAGATTTATATGAAGTAACAATTCCTAGCTCTCTAATTAGTTGTGGTCCATCATTTTAGAAATCATAATAAGATATGTTGATACTAGACCATCCGCATGAACATTATATTTTTACAGTGGACTAAAAATAGATAAAGAATTTCCAACAACTGATATGATTTAGCAAGTAGCAACCCTCGAACTTCAATGTTCACTCGCCTTTATACTGCTCTTGGGGCAGCTTACTTGTCATAGTGTCCTTTAAATACCAATTATTGTATGATAGTATTAACTTTTATATGGATAAGCATGGTGAGACAGGTAATAGGTAAAATGTCTTCAGAGTAGTCGTCAAAAGTTTATCTTAATAATAGAAGTAATTAAACAAAGATCCGCGTCATTAATTTCATAAGTTATTTACAAAAATATCCTCTAACTCTCATTGCATATTGAATATTCTTTCATTATTATTTCATTAATAAAAAAAATACTGTAATTTATTTTCTGCAAAACGACTCCGAATTAAGCAGTATGAGTATTTTACGATATTCGAGTGTATATGACGCCATTTTGAGCTAATTAACGTATTTCGAATTCAAAGGATCAAATTTACCGAACTAAAGTGATAATATTAGTGATCTATTGTCATTTTACAAAGTTGTACTACGCTCAGTAAGATATTCACAAATCTTTTCTCCTATGTTAACGACATAAAGAAATAATTTGAAAAAAAAAAAAATTCCGCCATTTTGAATCGCCGTTTTGACTTTTAACTTACAGCTGCGCCATCATTCATTTGTATAATAGTTAGATGCATAGGAAAAATACATATCTGCAATCTATGGATATTTGCAAATGTAATAATCCTGAACAAAGCAGAATATAGAAACAATAGACAATTAATCAGAGAAAATTCGAATTAAGTGTAGAAACGACTAAATTTTCTGAGTTAAACTAATAATGTTAGCATTCTATTATCATTTTTATACGCCCGTCTTAAGACGGGACGTATTATATTATAGGCTTCGTGTCCGTCCGTCTGTCTAGCTGTCTGTCCGTCTGTTAGCTTTTCTCGTGTCCGGCTCATAACTTTAATACTATAAGGCCTAGAGTTACCAAACTTTGTCAGCTGATACATCTTGGGTAGAAGGTGTGTCTCGCACAAAAAGTAGGTCACTCTGACCTTTAATAAAGATGCGAAAGCCAAATATGGAAAAATCCTGTCCGGCTCATAACTAGAAAACTATGAGACCTAGAGCTTTCAAACTTGGCAAAAGTATACAGCTAAAGTAGAAGGTGTGTCGCAGCCTATTTCAAGGTCACTGTGAC
>PRKT01000247.1:219596-235466 GCA_003671525.1 Saccostrea glomerata | reverse complement strand
TGTTATCTTAATTTATCTCTTGGGAGTTGGGCAAAAAGAAATGGCCTCATAGTTGCTTGTGTTAATTAAGAGTTCTTGATGGCTAGTCCAGATAAAGATCTTCCAATTGATGTAATGTAATTAAAACAAATTTTTGTTTTAGTGTATGATTAAAACTAAATTAGTATTGTATAATATAATTAAAACTAATTATACATGTGTTCATTGAAAAAATATACCCGGTATATATTTCAATTTTTTATATATTTGCAACAAATTGCAGTCATGTCTCACTTAGAATTTTATAGTCTGAAGAAATTATAATTTATGTTTGATTTTTTTTATTAATTATGTTTGATTTTTTTTATTAAACTGTAGCATTTCTATTATTTCATAATATATGCAATAAACAATTTAAGTTTAAGTAAGCTGCAGATGGATATTTGTTATGCTCTAACACAACCAGTTTAGAGTTATATGATGTATTTGTTATAATCAATCCCTACACTGCAAGTCTCTTAGAGATATATAAGAAATGGAAATTAAATCATTGAAATCTGTGTCAATCTGTTAATCACGGCTACCTGATTTTCTTGCATCCTAACCAATTTATTATTATTGAACAATATTTGACGGGCGTATCATGCTGTGGCGGGGCACTTTATTAAAGTTGTCTTACACTCAGTGAGATATTCACACATAACTTCTCCATTTTGACAGACATTAAGAGAAAATTAGAAAAATTGGATGTCCGCCATTTGGTTACAGACTACTAATTTTACCCCTATTTCATTGACCACGCAAAGAGTTCCAGTTTAAAAAAAGAGGTTTTTTCTATAAAAAAAAAATCTTTGGGGTGCTTATGGGGTGGAATGATGTTATTTTTGGGCATAGATGGAAAGAAGAGGGTTTGAAAAAATATATAAAATTGATAATTTGTGAAATTTTGCATTTAAGTGTGTAAAGAGACCCATATTTACCCTTTCCCCGAAGAGAAAGTGAAAAAAACCGGTAGGGGTTAATTGCGATGCCATAAAAGGACTTGCAGACTATGAATGTTGCTGAAAGCTTGATAAATTTTGGACTTGAATTAGTCTTACTCTGTGCCAAGTTTCAGGTAAGTTGGAATGTATAGCAAAATAATTGGTAGTCTGTGTCCATTTTTAAAATCGCCATTTTTACCTCTTTAACGCCATTTTCATGAAGGCCAGCATATTTTTTCGGATTCAGCATACTCGAAATAGATAAAAAAAAAAAAATATGCTGGACTAAATAATAGGCACTAATTATTTGCCGTTAGAAGTTATTTCTAACCTTCTTTTTAAAAATCAGGACCAGACTAAGCGAGAGTATCGATAATGTAATTTTCCTCGCTTTTCAAAAATTATACATTTTAATTAGTAATTCAAAGAATACATATTTTGACAAAAATAAAAAAAAAATGCAATTGGTATGACTATGATATGTTTATAAATTAACGCATCTTGAGTAAAGGAAAAGAAAGTTCTTCAACTTTTGGATTCTTTAACGTTAAACCCCAATACTTTTCTCCAAAAAATATTTTTTTTTAAATTCAAAATGTTGTTTATTTGTTGTTTTATATCCCATTTCTAAAATTTTTACTCGATAGAGACGTCACCACATACTGGTAAAGGGCTCCAAATTTTAAACTTTACTCGGAACTAAAGGCCTCTCTCTCTCTCTCTCTCTCTCTCTCTCTCTCTCAATCTATTAAGTATCGATCAGCAATCTTGTTTAAAGTTTTATGGCCGATACAATGACCTTGTAAGGAAGTACAATTTGTCATTGAGTCTAATGCTGACTGACGTTTTTCATACTTATTGTTAGTCCATTATTTATACACTGAATTGATGACGGATTTTTTTCGTTATTTCCCTATCATGACAAGGAGCACACGGCGATTGTGACCGGTCAGCAGGGGATGCTTACTCCTACATGGCACCTGATCCCACCTCTGATGTTTTGGAGGCCCGTGTTTGCTCTGCTCCTATTTTGTATAATTTTTTGGATTTTTGATCTTGAATACTGTTCGTTATCTCCATATGTTTCATTTATGTTTTATGCAATTTTTTGTTTTATTTTTTTATTTTTTATTTTCATTTTGACACACTGTAAAGATGTGCTACAAGAATTATTACAAGAATTATCCAGATAGGGTCATGTAGTTCTCTATCGCGTCATTGTGATTTGAGTAGATACTTAGTAATGTGATGACGCGACAAAGCGATGACGATGAAGCGATGGTAAAATAGCGCGATGACGATGATGCGATGAGTCAAAGATACGATGATGCGATATTCACCATCACTCCATTGTGCAATCGCAACATCGTCATCGCACCATCGCTTCATCGATATCATCATAATGTCGCGCTATTGTTGATTGTGCAATAGTGAAATAAGGATAAAAGATTCTCTGACAAATTAGTGTTATAAATATACTGATAAATTTCTTGGATACTTTATATTACTCTTGCATTATGCAAGAATATATTTACTGCATATAAACTATATGTTTTATTAATGAAGTTTATTTCTACATCAACATATTTTCTTGTTAAGAATGGAGTTTTGCATTGATATGTATATTTTACAATTTATATTGCGGAATATTTTTATATTAAAAAGCACACAAAGTTTGGTTTGGCGTCTGCATGTAGTTTGATCGTTTATTTTCCCCGGCAGTATTATATGTCAATGATAACCAAACACTCTAGTGGCCGAATGATTTATCTTAATTGTCTTTATTAAACATTTTTTGTTACATAACCAATAGAATGGCGAGCATCTGGCAAAAAAGAAAGCAAGTAGAGGTATTTCACATGTTTTCAATTTTAGTCTAATTAGGTTTGAATAATTAATTTTCATTTAGATTTCTTAATTCTAGATAAAATGTTGAAACAATAGAAGCGAGATGAAACTATATGAATATTGAAACGTGAAAAGTCCAGGGTATTTTGCAATATATCACATTCCAATGTTTTGTTGCAAAGTTGCAGAGATGTTGAAACAAAAGAATAGTATAACATTGTGGCAATATTTTTCACATTTATATCAAAATATTTTTATCATCATGTAAAATGAAAATCAGTTAACTTAACCGTAAATCTTGATAGTTGATCTATATTGCTCACGATTACGGCGATTAACTTTGGAAATACTATTTGTTATCAAAGACTTTCAAAGAATATGAACCGGTATGAGAAAATCTTTGTGTATCAGAACCATGCCAACTGAAGTAATAAAATATGTTATTTTCCTATTTTTAAGTTTTGGGGAACCAGTTTCTTGAAAAAATAAGGAATTTTTGAGATAGGATTAGGATTGACCTATTAAGAAAAGAATAAGAAAATGAAAGATACATGTATGTAATTTTTACAGGAATTTAAAAAATGTTAAAAAGTCTTTTCAAGAAGGCAAAAAGAACAGATAATCCAGTTTAAAAATAAAAAAAAAACTTTAAATACATTTATCAGACTCTAGTGTTTTTATGTAAAAAGAGATGACGGCAAAAAGTAGACTTTTGAACATCGAAGAAGGTTTGCAATTTCTTAATCTTAGCTAGCTATTTTATTTACAAAATAGAACCCATTATATTAAGTAATCAATAGATGCATTTCTTTAAATAATCTATCCTTTAATTGTAGCAATTTAATCGTGTGTTTCAAATTCGCAAAGATATTTTGGATAGAGGTTTTTCTCAATGAGTACGCTTGTCTTCTGAAAGTACATAAAATACCATTTTTATAATGAGTTATTTGTAAGATTCAGTATACTTTAAATTGTAATAAGTGCCCCGACGCAGGGCTATATTAATGTTGCAATATATAATAAATATAAGTACTCTGGCGCAAGAACGTTCTATCTTAAGCATTTTAAGTATCAAGTCTTCCTTCTTTCCCGTCTACAAATAAGTACTACTGGTACCTATCCAATTTAAAAATATGAATTGAAAGTGAAATGAATTGGAATGTCTTCCTTTGATTCTTTTGAAAGTATCAAACGTTTTCAATAGTCTTTCAGAATCATCTACAAATAAATATGAAATATTCAAATACATGTCGGAAAATGCCGAATATATTTCGAAAAATATTTACAATCAATTAAACATCTGTTTCCATTTTTATAATGAATACTCAGTCTTAAACGAAAGTTATGAAATTAATATCTTCTGGATCCCAGATTTAGGACCAATAGTTGAAATAAATTATAGATACTGTTGTAAATGAAAATCAATTTTACTTTAATGAGAGCATTATCCTAACTCGTTATTGAAAATTCAAAAACACATAGTTAAAAAAAATGCACTCCTAGTCCTCTATCCTGGCAACTTTATCTATTTTCAAGGTTGAAATGATCACTTTATAGACCAAGTCTCCCTCCTTTATTAGCCTATTAGTACCTGCTTTTATATACAATATATTTTTTATATTCAAAAACCTCTATTTGAAAAGAAGAAAACACATGTTAATACGATATATCCCGATGAGCTTTAAATAAAAGATACCACAGAGTCTGACACATCTGTTTCGTATTTGGATATTTTACCTAAAAAGACATAAATGGTAATCTAACAACCAAGCTCTATGATGAACTTGATCACTTTAACTTTTCAATCTACAGCTTTCCTTACTTATGCAACAATATAAACACCTTTATCACCTGCATACGGGGTTCATATCTCTCAGTTTATTGATTATTTACGTTAGAGCATGTTCTACGTATGCACAATTTTAAACGAGGTAAACTATTGTTAAGGAAATTGATGAAACAATTATATCAGCAGTTTTGTTAAAAGTCATCATTTCGGAGGTTATATGGTCGATACAATGAATGTCAGCAAATATAATTTATCATTAAGTCAAATGCTGACTGACGTTTTTCATACAATATTTACTCACTGCATGAATTGTCGACGATTTTCCCAGTTTTTCGGTCATAGCAAGGAGCACACGGTGGGTGTGACCGGTCGGCAGGGGATGCTCACTTCTCCATGGCACCTGATCCCACCTCTGATGTTTTGGAGGTCCATGATTGCTCTGCTCCAATTCTGTATTGTTTAAAGAACTTCGGGGCCTACTAAACCGCTCGTTATCTCCAGATATTTCATGTAGTGCATGGTATTTAGGCATCCCAACTTATTCGCCACTCATATGCTCTGAGTATGATTATTTTTTAATCCAAGCCAAGCTACTTACACATAACTTGATATTACAGGGATTTTAACAACCATTTATATTGAGGATTTCGTTTAATTTATGGTCAGCATAACCTGGTGACCTGAAGTTATTGCACTGTAGTGATTCGTATTTTAGCTGACTTTTTTCGTGATAATGGTTATAGGCCTTTGGTTTTGTACTCGATTTGATCACAAAATATTCCGCCTTCTTGATAAATACATTGGGACCAGGGTGGTGTAACCGACCACATGGGGATGCTTACTCCGCCCAGCTATCTGATCAACCTTTGAAATGTCACGGGTCGGTAATGCAATTTGTGTCACTCAGAAGAAGAAATACAACATCTTTATGGGAATGTAATAATACAAAATTACTTCCAGAAAAATTGTATTTTTTCTTTGAGAGAAGACTGGTCTAGTTGTATATTTTACAAGGAGATCTTTTATTTAAGATCATATCGAAAATAACATTGATACTCAAATTACTATCATCCTTTGGCTTAATTATAATATTTATAAAGCAAGATGTTCTGAGAAACCTTTAAATATATGTGCTGGCATATCGCAAATGCAAATAAATATTCCTATTATGAAACACACAATTTTTTAAGAGAGAGATGGTCTTCTATCCTTTTATTTTTTATAACTTTAGGTATATCCATACAATATCTAAGAAAACAATTGAACAATTCTTACATGTACAGCTCAATAAGTCGATGGTAACAAACAGTGTTTGAAAAAATTCATTAATGTGTACTTATCAATGAACATATGTCAAATACAATTTTTTTTTTAATGTAACTTTTATTTTTTTTTTTTCATGAAAAATGTCCTTTTTGACAACAAAGGAAATACCGTGGGAAACCTTTTATATATAATTTCCAAAATTTATTATATCATACACTTATCAAATTCGTATTTCCTGTGTTTTTACTTTAGTGACACAAAAATAAATTAGCAAGTTTTATTGTTTCTAATATCCTCAAGCTGATTGGGTTGTCAGATACAAGAAAAAATGAATGACTAGATGATAAAGAACAATATAAAATGAGAGGGACTACATGTTGAAATATTTGAATGAATAAAAAAAAAGGTTCATATATAACTTGTACATGTAAATATAATCATTGGCTTGAACTTTTAATATTCAAATCCCTGTTTCAATTCGCACTTCTTTGAAAAAAAAATAGTTATCAAGTTACATGTTTTGTTAAATTCTAATCAAAAATGTACTTTTGTACTATTTTGGTTGTACTGCCGAGTGAATATTATAGAGTATTTTGTGGTGTGCTTTTGTCGTATCAGATGTGCTTTTGTGTTTATGTGGTGTGAATTTGTGATAGTGTGATATGCTTTTATCATTATGCTATGTCTTTTTTGCTCACCTGAGCCGAAGGCTCAAGTGAGCTTTTCTGATCACATTTTGTCCGTCGTCCGTTTGTCCGTCCGTCCGTCTGTAAACTTCTCACATTTTCAACTTCTTCTCAAGAACCAATGGGCCAATTGTAACCAAACTCAGTACAAAGCATCCTTGGGTGAAGGGGAGTTTAAATTCTTAAAATGAAGGGCCAAGTCCCCTTGCAAGGGGAGATAATCAAGAAAAGACAAAAATACGGTGGGTCATTAAAAATCTTCTTCGTAAAAACCACTGGGTTAGGAAAACTGAAACTTATGTGGAAGCATCCTTGGGTAGTGCAGATTTTAAATTGTTAAAATCATGACCCCCGGGGTAGAGCGGGGCCACCAAAGGGAATCCAAGTTTTACATAGAAAAATATAGAAAAATATTTTAAAATCTTCTTCTCAAGAACCACTCGGTCAGGAAAGCTGACACTTATATGGAAGCATCCTTAAGTACTGTAGATTTTAAATTATTAAAATCATGACCCCCGGGGGTAGGGCGGGGCCACAATAGGGAATCTAAGTTTTACATAGGCCAGGAAAGCTGAAACTTACGTGGAAGCATCCTTGGGTAGTGTGGATTTTAAAATTGTAAATTGTAAATTGTAAAAATCTTAAATTCATGACCCCTGGGGGTAGAGCGGGGCCACAATAGGTAATCCAAGTTTTACATAGATATATATTGAAAAAAAATCTTTAAAAAACTTCTTCTCAAGAACCACTGGGCCAGGAAAGCTGAAACTTATGTGGAAGCATACTTGAGTAGTGTAGATATTTAAAAATTGTTAAAATAATGACCCCCAGAGGTAAAACAAGAGGGGGAATCTGGTAAAGAACTGCATCACTCAAGTTACTCAGGTGAGCGATGTGGTCCATGGGCCTCTTGTTTCATCATGTACATAATGTGTTTTTGTAAAGTACATCACATAATAATTAAAGCACATCACATATTGCAAAGATAAAATGCACATAATTATCACAAATATAATTTAGTCATGATAAGGCAACCTGTAGGCGTTCCATATTTAGAGAAAAATGAAAAAAAAAAGATCAGGTCTCTTGTAAGGATAATTTTACTGTACATAAGTCTACATGTAAATGAAAATTTTCCGATGATTCCTCAGCTAGCGTTATTAATGTTTTAAGTAGACAAATTTATGACGATATAATACGAAATAATGCATTTAATACTGCAAAATAATGCTATTACAGCTTTTTCTGTGCTAAATTTAATTATGTCATGTGCATCTTATTGACATATGCGTATATTATGTTGTCCAGGAAGTGAGAAAGGAAATAAATGTTTTCACTAACTAGTACTAACACAATTTCATAATCCTACTCAACCTATTTTGGAAAATTTTGACACAAAATTTGAAATTCTCTTTTTTAAAAAAATTGTTACAACAGATATTTTAAAAAAGTGTCTATATGTAATTTCATATGCATAGTGTACATAATGACAGCTGCATGATATCTAATGGATCTACTTAGAAAAGAATCAGGTATTTCCAGACATTCATTTGTTATATATATTTGATAACGTATACATGAGTAATGGGATTATTATTGATGACTTTCCCTTTCAATTATACTCGCTGCAAAGTAGCTGGATAGCTTACATGAAATTATTATACCAAAATACAAGTATATAACTGATGCTTATCATACCTACTTTGTCATTCTTATTTCTTCCTCGCTTTCTCGGAGTTTCTGCTATTAATAATAAGATTTACTTTTATTCTTCAAGTGCTTAGAGACAAGCAAGAGTTATAGAACTTGTGTGAAGCAAAAATACAATTTATAGCAAAGATAATTTAAAAATTTGAAATTCAGCCAGTACCCTTTAACAGATTTCTAGACATTTGAGCCTAAAGCAGGCAAAATCTTTGTACAATGTTTAAGACACAAAAATAAGAGATAATCGGCACATTTACTCAATTACTTTATGTACCATATAACAACCGCCCATAAAGGATATATGAATGCAGTTAAGCTGTGGACCGGAGTGCGTATGCTTAGTATTTGTCTCACTTTTCTTTAAGGGCATTGCTGTTCATTGTCCTATTTTCAGTGTGCTAGTAGTGTTTACAGAGTCATGAACCTTTAAAATATTTGTCCTTAATCCAATGGAGGTATTCTCCATGATGACAGACAAACAAGCGCAAACGTGTTTCAGTATATGCCGATTCAAGTGGCTGAGATGGACTAAATATCTTCTGTGTGTGAAACTAATAGGCTGGGGATTTAGATATTCTATTTATAGCACATGAAAATGCTACGATTTTGTCACGGGTTCAATACTGAAGATTAAAATTAGAATGAAAAGTTTTATAAATAGAATGGGAAAATCCTTTTTCTTTCAATATAGTGATAATTACTCGGCAATGTATATGTTCCTATCAGAGATTGTTAGAGGTAAGTTGTATGTTTGATATCTTTTCACAGTATTTTTACGATACCTATTTTACCATTGTAGGGCATTGTCAGTTTATCTGCCTCTTACACTTGCCTATGCATAGCTGCTTATACAGATATACATGTAACCAGAGAATCAGAGCAAAGTAGATGTATATCAAGTAATGTAACGCAACTTTCGACATTCTTTTTGAGTGTCTGATATTAATTGTAACAATTCGTGTAAATGGATTTTTTTTCTACTTTTTATACAAACTGAGAAGTCTTAAAAGTTCAGATATCAGATTGACATATTGAGATTAACTTTCATTTACTTTTAATGCACAACTTCCATGTGATCAATTGTTCTGTATGTGTTATATTCCCTGCTATGAGCAGAAGTGGATTAATTAACATGATAATACTGTGATATCATTCAGCACTGATCTCTCCGTTGCTGCCCATTGATATTGTATATATGATTTGTACATGCAGTCCGGTTTAAACTTTCCTCTGTGCATTATATAGCAGTTCGTTCTACATGAGGCAGAAGTGCGGGGGTATCTGTTTAACATGTATATCCAGTAGTACGAAGTCTTACTATCTCTTGTTGATTTCAGATAAATTATTGAAACCTATTTTATTGTAATTTAATTACAAAAGGATTAGGCACAAGTTCTGAAAACTTATTACGCCCTCTGCTTTCATGTAAATTACGTATTTAAATTGTTACAGCTAAACATGAGTTTTTAAAGTATTCAGTATTTGCAAAAGTAAGAGAATCGGTGCATTTTACAGATATGTATATCAATACATATGATTTTGTACAAATTTTGTACAAATTCATACATATGTACACTAATTAACAAGAAAATCTATCAGAATGCTTGATAAATGATTGGACAAAGAAAAAAGACGTTCATTCTCAGCAGCATTTGAGTAAGATAAATTTTGCATAAACAATAATTCATATGCTTATAAATCTAATAACAATAAGTAGATGAAATATAATGAACAGATCAAAAATCCTTAAAACGGTGCAAAATAGGAGCAGTGCAAACACGGACCTCCAAAACATCAGAGGTGGGATTACTGCCACGGAGGAGTGAGCATCCTCTGCCGACCGGTCACACCCGCCGTGTGTTCCTTGTCATGATCGGGAAATAACGAAAAATCCGTCCTCAATTCAGTGAATAAATGATAGACTAACAATTAGTATGTATTTATTATATGCAAATATGTTTTTAGAAATAACAGCTATACCATGTGTCTACATATAAAACTTTGAAATTCCACCAGTGTACAAACTGAAAGAATTCACTCTTCATTCGATGTTTTCTATTTTCTGTTACTTTATATATATGTTTAAAGTTTAAATGTTTACTGAATATTTTGTCCTTTCGGATTCGATAATAAATGGTATTCTATTTATTATTATATAAATTGAACTGCATGTTCATTAGATACTCGAAATGCTTTATTATCCATAAAATTATTGTCGTATTGATATAAGATAATCACAGTATAGGTTTTGAATGTCTATAAAGCTGCGGGGTGTCACGAGGTCTTTAATTGTTACTTTCTTTTCTGTGGTAATTGTGTTATCAGATAGCAGTTTAGCAGCACACTGCAATTACATAACAGGTTCAGTACGGTCATTAGAGAGTGCTCCTGTTCTTATCTTTGTGCAGTTTTGTCGTGATGTAGAAAATGTTGATCAGTGTAATCTTTTTAGAAAGTTAAGTGAAATCAAATTTACAGTTAGCGTACTTTAGACGTTCTACTCAGAGATAACTTCATCGGAGTTTTGTCAGTGTAACAATTCCAATTGTCTGTTATTTAGAAAATTAGGCATAATTTAAAAAAAAACAATCTTGATAATATACGAAAAGAGTATACTAGTACATGTATAAGTATTATAAATTGGGTCCCGTGATGAACAGATGTGCGTAATCAGCAGATTCCGCGCGAAAAATCGCTTTTTAATGCCAAAGACAATAAATAAAGGAAAACCCCAGTCAGTTCTCCTTGAAAAGTCGGGCTCATTCAGATAAATATTTGTCTGATATATTTCTGTAAATTAAACTCTGATAATATTAAATTTCGGTGAAGACCATGTGACTAAATGCCCTCAATCTGAAGGACATGTTTCCTAGAGAGAAATCTTCAAATTCAAATATCAGCCAGACAGTGCTATAACCAGCAGGCTCGGGGATGAAAACAACACAATTAACTCGTTGGATAAAAATCATATCCAACTACAAATCATGTGAGATACTATATAATTATATACTTCTCCTTAAATCAATTGTCCATGTTGCGATTTTCTACATTTAAAGATAATATTAAGATGTGATATCATTTTATCCATTTTCTCAATTTGCTGATATTTTCTTTTTTTGATTTTCGGAAATATGAAAGTTTCCTATCACATCTCCACCATGCATATTTTTATGTATGACCAAATACTATATATATATATAGTATTTTCTCTTATCTGGAGAAAAAAACTGCATTTGCAACGACGTAGGAAAGAAGCGTATTTCCCCCGAAAGTAATGCAAAAAATGTAATTCCTACACTTGAGCATCTAATGCACACGGTGCAGCAAGAAGGAAATATATAAAACATAAAGGTATTCGCAATGAAGAGGGGTTTGGAATAAAATGTTAATTAGTATACTTGATTCTGCTATATAGAATTTGAAAGACTGGAATTGTCCACGTAAAATGGCCAAGAGGTTAGAATCCCGGATAGTGTTTTCTAAAATGTTGGGACTGCACCAAAACTTTTTCACTTAATCATTATACCTTTCGCTTAGTTAATCACGGAAAGATACTTAAAAAAACATAAATAGTGCTTAAGTTTTAGCACTTTATAAAACCACATTGTTAGAAATTTTACTGTAAAAACACCGACAACTCATATATATATATATATATGAGTATAACCCCATTGATTCGTTACACAACAGTATATATTTAATAAATATGACTTGCATGCGAACAATTTCAAACACAAGGCAAGCTTTCGACAAATAAATTGACAATACAAGGGTATGATCAGCAATCTTGTTAAGAGTCAACTTTTTGCCATTTTTATTATCACAACAATGACCTTGTTTGCAAACACAATCTATTCGTTAATTAAGTTGAATGTTGAGGGACGTTTTTCATTCAATATATCCACACTGAATTATCCACAGACTTCTCAACGTTTTGTAGCACGGATCGATGGGTTATAGCACAAGGATTATTGTGCAGAGTAGTGGTTCAGAAATCTATGACTAGCAAAGATTGTCGAGTTAAGTTTTCTGTCTTTCACTGAAAAGTAAAGGAAGAGTATTTCGTTTTGAAAGAAAAAAAATCACAAATCTTTCCTTTATTATAACTATGGCAACACCGAAAAACCATAAATTTAGAGAGTGCCTTTTTAGAAAGATAAAGAAATTTCCCTGCTTGGCTACAACATTTATCAAATAAAAAATCGATAAACATCCTGACCCAAACTGTGTTGATGATTATAAAATATTGGTAACTTCGACCATTTAGTCGTCCCATTTATTTAGGACGCTCTGAACACTGCACACTAAAAAGCTCTATAAGAGTTTGCAGTTATAAAGTGATATACCCTAAGTCGTAAAATTAATGAAATTGTTATTACAGTTAATTACATAATTTTATATTAGATTAAAATACTTTTAGCATTATATAAGACCAAGATGAGAAATTTAATTAAATATTTTCAATAATTTTCCCAATGTAAGTAAACAGCAGTCATTTCTGCTCACAAATACATGAAGTCTTTGAACATTTAAGGCACGTACCCTACATTTATGTTCTTAATGAATGAAAAAGTGTCAATATGCACATCCTATAGTGGCATGCATATTTATGTCATCCACATAATTTTTTGTTAACATAGCATATCATGTCAAATCAAGATAACTTTCTGGCTTGTCGACAAACATCAACTTTATATCTTGTTCAGTAATGAAATCATTTGTTGCGATAGCTATTTTATTCATGATGCAAGGTAAGTTATCTCGTCTTGTCAAGATAGCTTTTGCAACAAATGTAATGTATCTTATCTTGACTGGACAAAATACAAAGTCGATTTTGTTGACAAACCAGAAAGTTATCATGACTTGCAAGATAGTTATCTTGACTTGGCATGGTATGCTATGTTTACAAAAAGTTATGTGGATGGCATAAATATGCCACGATAATATCTATACATGATATATTTTTCTCTGAGTCCAAAAAAGCAGTTTCTGTTAGTGTTTAGAGCTTCCATTAGAATTATTGCTATCCGTATCATATCAAATCAATGTTAAGTGTTAGGTCAGACTGTATCATTGAATTGATTTTCTTTAATAAGCAGATTATGTAGATACCGGTACCTTTAACCTGTTCAGTTATTATCGAAATATTTGTGTCTGTGTGTTTTCTAGGTTTGCTGACAGGAAATAAGCGATCAATTGCAATTTTAAAAATGGGCATTTCCGTTCTCGCTTCTTATAATATTTATTTTGCATAAAAGGAGATTATGTTTTACACAAAAGAGTTTGAAATTCAATGCCATATATCTGTTATCCTAAATGACATTTTTATCGGTCTTTTTTAAAATACTGAGTGGATGGTTTATTATAAATTTAACAGGGTATCGCGGTTTCCTTAAAAGAAATATAAGATTGTTGATGTTCTGAGGTTTACCATATTTGTTTGGTTGAAATAAATGAATGATATTAATTACACAAAATATCATAACAAAAAAGTGACAAGAAACTACAACTGTATATTTATAGGGCAGGATTTGAAGTCAAAGGTTTGGATCATTTACAGCATCTCGTTAAGTTGTATAAGTACCCTCCTTGAGGGTACGTTTAAAGTGAATGAAGTTGAATCCCGGCTCGGCACAGTTTCCAAAATGTTACCTTTAATTAACATAGTTCTAGCTTTGATTTTCCGATAAATCAATATTTTCCAAGCCGATTATAAATAGGTCTCTCCAGCATAATAAGGTATGGTGACCTTTCCATCATTGAAGAGAAGGATTTAAACCGTCTAGTGCATGTTGGTCATTCTCTGTGACCTTGGTACTTTTCCTAGGACATAACACTATACGTTTCCGGCATATACAATAAAATTTTATCCCCTCGCAGCAGAATTGAGGAGGGGATATGGTAGCGTGCTAGTGAGGGTGTGTCTGCGCGTGTGTTAGTTTGTCCTGTGCGTAACGGAAGTAATGTAATTTTCATCGGATTCGACGTCAATGGCTTTCTCTTGGTTCACAGGTTTTCTCATTGCAAGGAGATGCTCCGATTTGTGGTGTCTTTTTTTTATTTGTTTGTCTTGCTTTACATCTGTCACAAAAATCTTGTCGCTTTAAAGCTTTATAGTCTGGATAATACTTTTTTTTCTATATTGTTTTTAGTCATCTTAAAGTGTTATTGAACTTGACTCTTCATCTCAAGGTCGTGCTTTACAGGTTATATAACTTCTAACTGAACATAAATATATTTAATCTCGCGTGCTTCTTCGTTAAATCTGGATCCTTTAATTCGACTAGAAGGAAAAGAAAAGGGAACTGTTTCTCAAGTTTACTTCTAACTTTTTTTTTAAAAATGGAACTTCTTTAAAAAGTCAAGAGACAAATAAAGTAACTGTATGGATCGATAAGGAACTTCAAAAATAGGTCGCTGATCAGTATGGCAAGGCGCAGTAAATTTAAATATCCATGCACATCATGCATGAAATCAATGTCTTGCATAAAGTGCAAAAATATGCACATTTACGTAGTGTCTGATGCATGAGGTAAGCAAAAGTTTGGCACCATTTAAATAACTGTTTTATTGTCTTTATGACCTAATTGATTTTCAAAGCTATACCTTGGGTTAACTTTACAATGAATCAGAAATCGATGATGGACCGAAGCCCACCCAACTAATGCCTATTTATAGAATAAAGACATAATATTCGGAGCTCGAGTGATTTCTAGTTATGTACATGTAAATCAAGAGAGAAAAAATTATATTTAGTAGGTGCGTTGTATTCTTTGCACTTTTATGACCAAAGCACTTAGTCCTCTTTATCCGCTCCTATCTCTAGTACACGCATTATAAATACGTGTGTAATGGAGAACAGAACGGACAAGATGACCCTACAGAGGTACTGGAATGGGGTACCTTCTCCCTCTTTTCCAATATCCTCCCTTTCTCCTCCCTCTCTCTTTCATCATATCCTCTTCTTACTATATGTTTGCTGTATAGCATAATTTTGCACAACTTAAATGCAGGTCATATTGAAATACGAATATTTAATGTCAGTAAAATTTCTAGGTTACATGAGTCACTCGGACGACATGTTGATATCTATGGCACGCCAAATTCACAAAAATGAGATAATCATAGTTTCACAATCGATAAACTAGGTTTATCGGTTGTAAACTATAGTTTACGAACTGTAAACTATAGTTAACAACGTTAATCTATATTTCACATCTGTAAATCATAGTTAACGCGATAATCTATGTTTCACAACCATAAACTATACTTAACACCGAAAACAATCATTTGCGATTGCAAAACATAGATTATCTGATAAATACAGTTTCACGATTTGTAAACTATAGTTTACAAACCGTTAACTATAGTTAACGATCTGATAAATATAGTTTCACGATTCGTGAAACTATGATTAACAACTCTTAACTATAGTTTACGATTGTAAACTATAGTTTACAAACGTGAATCTATGTTTATCAACAAAATCTATTGTTAACGCTTATTACAGACAGATAAACATAGATTATCATTCGTAAACTATAGTTAACAACCGTTAAATATAGTTTTACAGATGAAAACTATACTTAACGAATCGTTAACTATAGTTTAC
>PRKT01000247.1:172267-210722 GCA_003671525.1 Saccostrea glomerata | reverse complement strand
TGGGGGTGGGGGGGGGATATTGAATTCAAATGCAATATCCCAAGTGACAATGCATGACAAAGCCCAAATTCGACAGTTTAACCTTTACATACTTGTATATAGTATCAATGTAAACTTTTTAAGTTTCTTTTAAGAATGGACACAGGTATAAGCAAAGGTGTGAGTTTATGAACCATGTTTGTTTGTTCTGAATTTCAACTAGTATAGAGCTGTCATGTTGTAAATTTTGAAACCGGTGCCACCCGGTAAATTCAAAATTTACAACATGACAGAGCGGTCGAATATTACAACTGGTGTCTAAAAGAGCGATTATCATGTAAAATTTTATTTTTATTTGGTGGAGAATAATTCAAAATTTACAACATGATATAAGTATGGCTTTTACTTGGTATAAAGGAGCTTCGCCAAAGTCAGTTTATCCGGTCTTAGCAACCACTAAAGAATGATTACTGAAGTACATAAAATAATCAGTTTATAAATATATGTAGAAGAATTTGGAGGAAATGTGCATCTGGGGTTTTTATATTTCAGAATGTGCAGTAAAAGTCGAGCAGGTTATCAAAAGGGAAGAGCGTAAGTCAAAATTTCAATATTTTCTATTTTCTATTTACATATATTTGTACTGTACTAAGTCTAGTGTTCTTTTCTTGAATTTTTCACGAATTTTGTATGCAATGTACACTGTATGTACAATTTTCTGTAAGAGTGATAATGTATACATACATCTATATTTAAAAAAATTAAAAGAGATAAATTATTGTCTTTGTATTAATTGTGTTTTCCCTATTACAGCATTTTTCAATAGAACAAACTATCATGAAAGATGTAAACTGCCAATTGATGGTGAGTGTTCATTTAACAAATCTTTGTTAATAATAAGATGATAAGCTATTTCGATCAAGTCAAATATGTTACAAAATTTTAGTTCCAACATCTCATTATACATGTATCTTATAGGAATCTCGGGCATCTGACCAATGGATGCCCACCTCCCCATCTTTGTTAAGATTCATTTTTACATAACTTATAAGGCCATTCTCTACATCATAACGACATAACGAAAGAGGAAAAGGATATCAGATATCGAAATACAAGATAATGATAGACTAGGGAATCATGTATTTTTGATAAGTTTTTGTGGCAAATAAAAATTCTCAGAAGCGGGGGGGTTGTACACGATCCATTCTCAAGTGCCTGTGATTGGTACATGTATAGTTCTGTCTGATGTGGTAAAAATTCAATTTCCTGCCCTTGTTCGGGATTTCATATAGAAATTCACAAATATACACAGTCCAAGAGGCATTTCCATTTGCAATCTCGATAAGCAGTGTCGATCAGAACGTCTCCAAATACTACTTTATAACTGTGCTTCAACAGTTCTTTGTTCATTTATTCCTTTATTACAATTCAACAGTTCATATTAATTTACTATGAAATATACTTAATTCAGACACTTCTTTACGTATTGTTGTGTAGCAAAAGTACTTTTTAACATGCATATGTGAGTCTTCTTAAATCTGTAGTTTTTCAGTTTATATTTGACTTCAATAAAACTTTCTACTTTAGGTTTCATAGATAATATAATACATTTTGAGTCCAGGTTGTACTTTTCTCAGCTTTTTTTTTTTTTTTTTGTAGATTTCGATGACAAAAGAGCAATGTGTAACGGCTATTTTCTTCACCCAAAATGTATATGTTCTTTTTACATGTACGAATTAAAAATATCGGATGTGTGTGATCGTTCGGATCCCAAAAAGAATGGTAGCTTGGACCACGTGACAGGTAGGTTTTATATACCACAAGGAAAAAATATAATTTCTTAATCTAAAAGAAGTTAGTGCAAGTACTCTAATCTTTTCTTTCCAGTGGGTTTCTGTAGAGAATACAGCTTTACAAAGAACGGACCGTGTCTGAACAATGGCACGTTAATTCCATCCTCAGATTTAGCGAAAGAGGCAAAATGTGAATGTAAAAAGAACTATAAAGGAGAATTTTGCGATATGTATAACGGGGTACGTATTTTCATTACAGTTCCTGCTTATTCAGAAAATGAAATTAATAAAAAAAAATAAGTAAATAATCCATAATACTATAATTTTTGATTTAGAAAATTAAATGTGGAAATACCAACCCCGGCGTGAAGTCGCCTCCAGGCTGTGATGAAAAGGGATTCAACGGCAGATATTGTGTAAAAGAAATAAAGGGAGTCAGCTTTTGGTGTGATTCTGAATCCCCTGTTTCAGGTATTGGTTTGAAATGATATTTTGTGTAGAAACTATTCCTTGATTCATTTGCATTCATACATTGCTGAATACCCACGAGTAATTACATCTTTTACTTATCACAGTCATACATGTAAATAAAATAGAGGTCACCCGTGGGAATCAAGTTTGTAAATAATTTTTCCTATGTATAATCAGTTGAGGATCCAGGATTTTTTTTTGGGGGGGGGGGGGTCCAACTTTTCCACTATTAATTCCTTTGATAAACGTGAGACTGAGATAAAAAGTGAGCTCATCTTAGTTTCATGGCCCCCAGGCCAGGTGCATTTTCAGTGAGTCAGAAGGCAACTTTTTTATTTTAGGCCTTAAGTATAACAGCTGGCAAACATGTTGAAATCAAAATTAAATCCTTAAAAAAAATACTATACTGAAATCTAAGGTTTAGGATAATTTACAATTATAAATTTGTAATTATGAGAGGACAATTTTTATGTAATATGTCTGCTAAAGGGGAAAATCACCTTGACCTTTCAGACAAAATTCTGATCATTGTATTAATTTATGTTGTTTATTTTTTAGATAATATGGAGGACTGTTCTGTTCCACAAGCAACAAACGACAAAATGCATGGCAGCACAGGAACTAGTATAAAAGGTGATCATTCATACCCCAGTATTAACTTGATGTGATTTTCCTGTATTTCTCTTGTTACAAAAGATTAATTTCTTCCTAAGAGATACACGTAGACTGTATTTTGTCAAAGTTTAAAGTGATTTAAAGCACATATACTGAATTTATTATGCTGTGTACATGTTTTGTTTTATTCTTAACATTAATTGTGAGAAAAAATCTCTCTTTTGAAACATTGAATTTGATTTCCAAGTAAGTTTATAATCATGTATAACTAGCATTTATTATTTACTTCCATTCCTGACCATGCATTTTTTTCTCTTTTAGTTGCAACATTCCTGGTTTTTCTCACACTACTTCATATGTTATGAATGTGGAACAAATGAGTGATTTGCATAAAGACTTCTACCTGAAGCATTTATCCACTAGTGTCTGTACTGTATGGTTGCATTTAAGTGACAACATTCTTGTTTATAGAATATGTGGATGCAACTTCCGACTGTTCCAGGTGTAGAATTGCACAAGAAGTTTGAGGCCTTGAATATATCGGTTGTACTTTGATGTGCGTATGAAAGTTTACGGGTGACTACAAATGGGGCATTACCGGCCTATCATTTTTCTCTGTTCATTATTTGTCATTGAACTTTTCATTTCTCACTCTTTTTATCATTACATTAAAATATTTTGGAAATATATTCAAAATTACTTCTAAAGGGCTCTGTTTGTTGATTTTATTGTTGTGAGCTATTAAGTTTTAATTTTTAGTGTTAGAAATGTTATGACAAGCATTACCTAGCCTACTTTATTAAGTAGATCTTCAATGTGATTATATGAACACTTTATTTCTGTGTGATTGCCCCACTGTATGTCAGATGATGTTTTATTTGTCCATCACAGGGACTTAAGTGTTACTCTTAAGAGTCCGGTGAGGAAGCTTTATAATAGACTTGACGTGTTATACATGAGATGTTAACATTTAAGCTGGATAACCTCTCATGCAGTAATGGCAATTGTTCTCAGTACCTAGTACACTGTACTAGTTATGTTTGTGAAATGTTTTATCTCACTTTCCCTTTCCAGAAATGGCAGAAAACTGTTGTGAGATAGACTATTGTGTATACTATGTAGAAATAATTAATGTAGATGTGTACATATATATATACATGTATATATACTGCTCTTTTCATCACATATTGGAAGAAAAAGGGAGATGAAATTTATTCAACATGGAATGATGAATTTAACTAATTAGTAAACAAACAAGGCTTTCATACTAATTCATAAAATACAAGTAAATGAAACACAATTGAATTTTGCTTGAGAAACTTTCCTTTAGGAAGCCCCCCTTTCCTCAGATACCACGTGCCTTCTTGAAAACATTAACTGCTCAAATTCCTATAATCATGCTATAAATGATTGCCTCTTGTTTTGTAGCATGATTTCATTTTGACGAGCAATTTTTCTTGGAATATGGACCATAAAAATATTTATTATATACTGATCACAACAGTGACAACACTCATTGCTCAAATTGGCTCAATGAACTAAAATAGGTCTGTTATTCAATCAGGAAATTCCAGCATGAATTGTTTTAATCAAATATGTTTATATGTTATAATTATAAATTCCATTTAATTTTTATTTTGTGCGAATTTCATACTGCAGTTTATACATTATTGTATACATGTGTGAGGTTTTTCTTTAAAGTTTCATTAAAAAGTTTTCTTTTATTGAACATTTTCAACATATGTATTTTTATTGTACATATTGCACAATATAACATTTTATGAAAAATAAACAATTCAAAAAATTGCTTCAACATGGTGATTTCTTTTATTATTTCAACATGACATTTTGAATATCGATGTATTTACTTTCTTGAACAATCTGCAATTGGATTTGGGGTGTTTCAACATATGGGATGGGTGGGGAAAGAGGTTTACATTTTCACCACTTTAGAGATGGAGAAATTAGGTTTTTATTATTTTTTTTTTTGATAATTGAAACACATTTTTAAAAGATAGATTTGCACAATACATGAAATGATTTAATCATGATATTTTTCGGAACAAACGTCATCTTGTTAGAAAAGTAAAAAGATTTCCTTCCATCATTACCATTTTTAAAATAAATTTTGAGGAAATGACATCATACTATCAACTACTTTTCTATCAAGGTGAACACATATATTTCCTATACCCCTGAGATATACATGAAATTCAAATGAAATTTGTCTGTTTTAAAAAGGAATGTCTCTGACCAATGATACATCACGTGTTGGTATAAAATACATGTAAGTTTTTATATTGGACATTATGCAGAATTCGGACAAAATGTCGTTGATATGGCAAAGAATAATATAAACTGAATGAGACTATACAAGACACAGGATGATACACTATAAAATATATGAAGATTTTACATATAAAATTAAAAAAATATAATGTAAACAAAAAAAAATTTGGCGGGTCTTCTATCTTTGTTGAATGTTGATGGACATGTACCGGTACTTTACATGGGACTATCTGTCCATGCACTGATAACAGAGATATATCTCCTAGACAGATATTCCTCAATTAAAACCCTCCCACATAGTGGGTTATAGGACAGTAATCTCATTTGTCTGTCACACAGGAGATTCATCTCCATATCAATACACGACTGTTATGACGTGAATGCCCTAATGGCATATATTAGTACAGGTTTAAAAATTATTAACCTCAAACATAACAAAATAACATCTGAAAACAAATGACCAAGTTCTAAGTATATCACATTTTGTTATCCTAATTTAAATAAAGATAAATATCAAAATGCAATCTTAATTTCGGCACGTGGAGCATACACACATTTTACAAACCCTGTAATTTAACAGTTAAGCTCTACTTTTCCAACAAAAGCTGTAATTGAAACCTCTCACAAACACATTAAGTTTATGTTTCATACAGAATTCTAAAAAAAGTTATAAAAGTAAGATTTCATTTTCTTCTCTTTTTTTTTTGAATACAAAATTACCTCTTCTATTCAGCATACATTAGAATTTTTTTTCAGAATGACAGAGTTAAGTTAAGTTTCTATCTATTCAAACCAATACATAATGCATATGAAACTTGTTGACTTTCGACTTATAAAATTTCTCTTTACCATCATGAAGAATGAAAGTGAAAAAATCTTCATTTATTCTGGTTTTCCATTTGCCTCCCAGTTTTTCTAAAACTAATTGCTACATGTGAAACATGTGGGATTTCCAGATGAAGAATAATATGTGCGGAATTCCTGAACTCTGTGGAATCTCCTATACTTCTGATATGAGCTTATGGAATCCCCGTGGATTTTCCAGAGGGACTCGACACAAGCGCCCACTAGGATCATCCTCCCCCTGAGGCCTCCTCCCCCTGGGGTGCCTCCTTCAGTTCCTCCAGCCCCAGGGCCTTCAGAATGTCATTAGGATTGACGTACACACTGGGGTCCTCCTGTTTATAACTGTATATTACCTCGGAGCCACCTGTTAGAGATGAATACACTCTCAATTCATATAAATTACTATCTTATATAAAGTCATATGTATAGTTGTATGTGAAATCAAAATACTAACTTCTCTTATCTTTGATTTCAGTTTTCAATTTTTATAGTTTTGGATTTGATTTTTCTTTAATCCTTTTTTTTGGAGGTTGGGGGATTATCCAATTCATTAGTAAAGATGTTTTTTTTTTAAGGAAAAACATAGAGAATTGAGTTAGTTCATAGATGGTTTCTCTTGTGACTAAGTAAAACTGACTTGCAATTATGGAATTTTTTATTCGTTAATGTTAGAGGAGGGAATGAATACAAACTTGAGCTAATTCCTTCTGTAATGTACATGTAAATGCCAATTTGTATAGTTATTTTTTATACAGAAAATAAAAGCATGGAAACCTAGCAAGTCTTATCAGAATGACATTTTATGATGTAAAATACATTCTTTTCAAACATTGATAAGGCCAAGATATAGTTTCTAGGGAAAAAAGTTAGGATGACAGAAGAATGTGCAAGGAACATAAAAAAAAGTTTGTAACGTCATCGTTCTTTTGACACTTTTTACAGTACTTATTAGTTTTTCCTTGACTTTCTATTCCTATTCATTTAAATAAAATAAAAGCTAACAAACTTTGATAATACTTAAACAAATCTCTAAGACACTTTTTTGTCAGCTAGAGAGATATTCCCTTTCCTCCTGACTGTAATACTGACAGAGTAAACAAGAGAGATAAGCCATTCACAAGTACACTTGCTGTCAGAAGTATTTGTTTTATCAGCGAGATGCATCTAATGTTTTTATGTTACTAGGTTACAACCTAACAGGTTATCATACATCTTTACACGTGTTTACTCATTATCTCTGATTCATGGTATTACAGAAAGGGCACAGTCTTGAACAGCTGGAGAAGAACACGTTATATTAAAGTGCTGTTACAATTCACAGCTGCCAGAAATCCAGGAAATAAATGATACTCTGATGAATTCCCATATTATCCTAAGGACATCTGAAAAGTTTCTTTCATAGTATCGCGAAAATAAGGTGTTGCGAAAATTTAGTGATTTACAGTAATTGCCACCCCCCTCACATAATTTTTTAGGAATACTACTGTAGAATCAGTGACACTTGTCTGACAATTCCCACATTAATATTCATTAATATATATAACCAATCACAATGCTCAGTGGGGTATCTTTATAAGAATGTCAAGATCTGTGACTATCTGCAGGACTGTAGCTCTCTGATATGACGGCTCTATTTCCTGTAGAGCTACAGATCTACAGCTAATCTGTGAAGCAGGTTTCATGCAGATAACTTTTATTTTATCTAGGACATTATTTTATTTAAAATATAATTAGCCCCTTCACGCTAACTGCGGTACTACACTTTTGCAGGGCAAAATAATAATGTTTGGCAGAGTTTTTGTAGATAGATAATTAAATGACATATTTTTGCTAGCGCTCTAGTGCGCTAGCAACTACGTTAGTCCAAATTTCTTGAATACGCATGCTCGGCTCCACGGTCGTGCATTCTGGGAAAACTACTATAGATAGACTGTACGATAACAATTTCGTTGTAGCATTAAAAAACTATATTTATTGTGTAGCTTACACTTAAAAGTTAACTACATATTTTTAATGCTTCAAATTTTTCCGGGTATTTATATATAAAAAAAATTCTAATGTGTATGGCTTTTAACCTAACATTTCTTGACAAAGATGACCAAAAGGACCAAGATACTTCACATCTTTCTGGATTTCTTTATACAACTTACACTTTAGTTATGTTCTATATTCCTTTTAACTCAACTGTATTTTCTTTGCTACATTGCCAAGAAATTCTATTCTTAAACCATCTCATACAATGCCTCAATCAGGATCTTCTCCATATTAAATAAAGTATCCCCCTCTCCAGTGAAAGTCATAAATGTTCCGTTGCCCCAAAACTACAATAAGTCAACACAAAAATCCCCCCCTTTGTTTCTTTAACAATGTGTCTACAAAATACACTTCACAAAACAATTATAACTTTATCACTCTCCAGCCTCGATACAAAACTAAAGAATTCAGCAAAATAAATCAATTAATCAGGGATCCTCCTGTGTTTAAAAATTGCTACGGCGCTAGCTAACCTATCTTTTCAAAAGATAAACTTGTAAAAAATAACTTTAACATCATATTTCACCCAACTATATCATTTTGCCCTGCAAAAGAGCAGTACCGCAGTTACCGTTAAACGGTCTATTATTTCTGATTTTTTTGTTGTTGTAATTCTATGAATGGAATTTAATTCAATTATTCAATTGATTTACTTTCAAATTGTTCCAGTACGATAAAACAGTTATAGAATGGAGGGGGCATCAAATTTGTGTTCTCTCTTGGTTGCGATTGGAAACTATTTCTAAACGCAGATAATCTGACACACCTAGAAAAAGTTAGAGTGTGGCATTGTATTCTTATTCATTCTTTGTGTAAAATTGTATATGGTATCATAATTGAATAAGATACTCACCAGCTTTAACGATAAGAGCGCCTCCATTCTGAAATCCATCTCCTTTCATGTTTCCATCAATATTCTGTTCTTTTGCCTAGTTAATTAAACAAAGTTTTATGTTATCATAAGAAACAACATGAGGCCCAAGGGCTTAAATGGTAACCTGAGTATTGATTGATTGATTGATTGATTGTATGTTGTTTTACATCCCAATCAAGAATTTTTCACTCAAAGAGAGACATCACCAAAACACTGGGGAAGGGCTTCAAATTTAGTCCTTTGCTCAGCACTCAGGGCAACTGAGCAGTGAAGGACCTTTATTGTGCTAATGCCCACTGTGACACAGGGCCTTGATTTTTAAAATCTCATCTAAAACTTTCACTTTAAAATGCTAAGCCTTAGTAAAGGAACAGTTGCTACCTATTTTCTTTTGACTTAGGTCAGTAACAGCTGGGGTTCAAACCCACGACCTTCCAATCACGGAGCGAGCACTTTACTGACTAAGGTACCTAGTACATGTACCATGAAAGTTGTCACCTGAGTATAAAGTAACACTCTCAGAATCCATGGATTGAAGTATAAAATAAAATTAATTTGTGTCACATAAAATCCTAAGGTCACCAATTTTGCAATTAATAAAGAGGCCCCCTTGATCAATATATACTTGAAATTAGTTTGTCTGCTCAATACCCAAAAGCAAATCAGAGTACATGTAGATTTTCAAAGAATTGATACACTTTAACTATCTACTGTAAACCAACTATTATTTACGTCATCTTTTAATTGCAAATTGTCAGTTTGAAATCAATCCTTTACAATTTCTTTTCATGACTGAGACAATATTTCTCTACAAATACTAATCAAAATTATTGATTTGCGGCAATTTATATTTAGGATTTAAAGTAGGTCGCGGAACTTGCAGATATTTCTTGCATTCAATTTATAGTTGGTTTACAGTAATCATAAGAGTCCCAACCTAACACCAAAACCCAAGACCAAGTGGCATCCTTGCTCATCATGACTGTTTGTTATTTTGTTATACCCTGTAGCAGAAAATATTAATAGTTATTGAACAGAAAACTTGTTCATGATACCATATAATTGGAAATTTTAGCGAGACACAAATTTAGCGATTTGTCCTTAAAAATGGGTATCTTCTTTTTAGTGATAATAAATTTTAGCGATTTTAAAATGTTCACTTAAGAAGCTATTACAAATAAAACACAATTAATTTTTAGTGATATTCAATTTAAGTGATCTCAAAATCCTCGCTAATATTGTCAAAATTAAATCCTCGCTGAAAATTCTGCTTATACGGTATCTATGCACCTGTTGTGTTTGCTGATTTTCCAAGTGAAGAGAAGATTTTCAAAGAAATAATGTAATCAACAGAACCCCTCCTTCTGAAGCCCTCATCCTTGGGCCACAGATTTCACAATTTTAGAAGAGGCCTTTAATTGGTTCAAGTGAGTTAAAAAGAGTTCCTACCTTTGCCATACCATCTCTGGTAGTCTTAGCAAATATTGCTCCAATTCCTGAGAATATATTCAATCTGAAATACATTGTATAAATTGTTTTATGTTTATCAAGTACTCAGTGCTACAGTGATTGTGTTCTCCATAAACAGAATGCTCTGACAATTTTTCACAGCATGTCTTTTCCCAGGGCATAAAAGTTATAAAAGAGAAGAAATTGTGCAGTAAAATATAAATAATAAATGTTTCTGAATAAATGGTATAGTGATGCTAACACCATCACTTATCATGTTAAAAGCAGGAAATGATCCACAACAATTAATGTCTGGTTTTCTAACATAATAACTTCTTATTAATCAGTCTAAGGAGGGGTATAGTGGCTAAAATCTTATCCTCCATTTGATAGTACAGGAATGAAATCACATATCCTACATAACTTTAGATTCCAAAATGAAAAGATAACATGGCAAAAGTGTTTAAAAAGATTTGATAAGAACAGAATGTGTCATAAATAATAACTAATAAGACATGCATACCTTCTGAAACCTAGATCTTTGTAACACTGCTTTTTTGTGTCAATGTACAATTCTACAACAAATAAAAATCAATCATTAGTTTTAATGTACATTAACACGTTATGATACAAAATGTTTTTCATGATGTACTTTGAAAACTTGTAATTTTTATTGCTTGCACAGCATAACTATTCTATATTCATTATATAAGATATCTTTATTCCTACTAGTAAAATTGATGTAATTACAACCAATGAAATATTACAACTTTTCAAAAAGAACAAGAATATGGAAAGTAAATATTTCTTTATCATGTTTATTGTAAACAATAGATTTAGTTTTCTATTTTTAAACCTCCACTGAAAAATCCTCCTTTGACAAACTCTTGCACTCCTAGCTCCTCCACGCCGATTCCAACAAAGCGGATGTTGCTGGCCTCGAGGCGTGGATGAATGGTGGAAATCTCCTTAATGTGGAGACGACATGTGGGTCATCCAAACCTTCTCATGAACAAGATCACACAGGTCTGCTTCTCCCAGAAGCTTTCAAGTTTAAACTCCTACAAAATAAAAATAGAAGATAAACATTTATACAAGAACATCAAACAAAAGTGATTTTTAATTCATTCCAATTTTTTTAAAAGTAACAGTTTAAAATATAGTGTCCTCTACTTCATCATTTTCTTAATTGTGAAATGGGGGAGGAGAAAAACGCAGCAGACCAGACCGAGATTCAAACTGCCCCCCCCCCCCCACCCCCCCAGTCAATGAATAAAAAATATTTAGTTTTGAAAAGAACAATGAAAGATTAATTCAGTTGGAATCGTAATGAGAGGGAGTGACATCCAGCACTGTCTATATGATAACTGTACATTGTCATGCTTACTACCTCCATTTACAATGTCTCATTCAAACTCCATAGTTTGGTGTGGGATTTGAACTAGTTAGAATAATCTAACTATGTCTCATGACAAGCCCTAACCACAGTTAGAATACCACCCATACATGTATACTCACAATACAGCAAATAATTGCAGAATCGCTTCAAAACGAATTTGAAGTATGCAAAGGGATTTGCACTGGAAATATCTTAATTACCCCGGTACCTAAATTCATTAATTACAACAAACCTTTTTGAGGTTGTGTATGCCTTTAAACCTTAATTATAATCCAAATAAAGACGATAATTCAACCAATTTTCTCAACATTTTTTCTCACTTCAAATTTACACGCCATGTTTGCAATTGGAACTCTATGGTATCTTCATAGTAAATGCACTGAGTTTGATTTATCCCCTGTCAATATTTTGCTACATAGTGAATACATGGAACAAATTCTATCGTGAAACTGGGTCCGTAGGACATTTATCATTTAAACGATGGAACATTCTATCTTGATTTGAACCCGCTTCATAAGGATCGACTCCTTACTTCATGACCCTTCAGCAGACCGTCTAACCACTGCAACACACCGGTAATAGCTTAATGAAGCTTTATAGTTATTTCAAGCTTTATAATATAGCTTAATCAATATATTATGCTGGACCTGTCTACTGAATTTTAACTTTTACTCCTAGTCCTAGATATTGATTTACTATTTCGGTAAAATAATGTAAAACCTGTAAAGAGAACATTTCATTAATAACTTAAAACTTAGAAAACTCTATCTACATGATCTAGAGGCCTTTAGAAAACTTAAATAGACAGTGATAGAGATAGAGATACTGGTGGAATGTCAACGCCCAACTCTCCGAGTCTGTAAGGATGCTTCATTAAAGCAAACTTACCTCGCCAGTGGCGACACTTTTTACAACATTATTCTTTATCTTGTTGATGTCCATAACGAGTTACTTTTATACCATAAATTAATCAAATTAACTTCAAAACGTTAGCCGAAAAACTGCTGGTCACGTTACATTCAAGTATGCCAAGTTACATAATGCTGCAGATACAAAAGTTAACTCGTCCAAAGTATTGTTTTTGTAAACAAAAGTTTTGACTGTGAAATTTATTAATTCCATGTAAAAAATTGTATATGTAACTGTAAAAGAAATTTCTATATTCATTTCAATAAAAAAAACTGTTATCTAAAAGGATAAAAAGACAAAATTGAAAACATCTTAAAACGACATTATTTTGATCCAGTTAACAAAATGTGTTTTATTCTTGGTGGGTGCGTCGATTTACCCAAATGGACCCAAATGGACCCAAATGGAACCCAAATGGACCCAAATGGAACCCAAATGGACCCAAATGGACCCAAATGGAAACTCAAATGGACCCAAATGGAAATCAAATGGACCCAAATGGAATATAAAATATATATATTATATCATATTTCAAGTTTTTACTTATTTAAAATATAGAAAATAATGAAATTAAAACAAATAGAGAATATTATGATATCATTATTTTCTTCAATTGTATTTTTAAAAATGGGATTTAATTCTATTTGTAATAAATATAAGTGAACATACTTGAATACAAAACTGAAATATTTGATATTTTTTATGGCCGTAGGAACGGAGGTGGAGGTGGGGGGGGGGGGGGGGGGGGGGGGGGGGGGGGGGGGGGGGTGGAGTCCATGCCTACCCCCTGCCCCTACCCCCAAATAATTTTGCCGGTATTTAGAATACTATCAAAACTTCGTGTTTCAAAATACAATATTACAGTTTATTAAGTTAAAAAAATCCATTTGTAACTGTAAGTTCATTTATTTTCATCATCTAGATAAGTATTAAAATACGATAATACGTATTTAATATTCCATTTGGGTTCCATTTGGGTCCATTTGGGTCCATTTGGGTTCCATTTGGGTCCATTTGGGTCCATTTGGGTAAATCGACGCGCCGTTCTTGGTCAGTCAAACGATTATTACAGTGCAAATTATATCAGGTACTTGATGTACACAAACGACCTCTGGAGTTGTCAGTTGGTGTCAACAACTTCAGAATACACAAAATTGCAAAATCTGTTAGAAATAAGGAGTTCCTTTCATCTTCAAATCTTTTGACAAAACCATGATATGTAACTGCTCGAGAATTTAAGTTTTTGTTCTTGTAAATTTACAGGTACGGTGAAATGATGCTGTTTATTGAAAAAAAAATCTTAATAATTTCGCAATCTTGGGTGTTTTTCTCGGGTTTCTTTCAATTACCAGAAGATAGAAACAGACTTCAATTTTTTGAACATATTTTTCAACCAGTGTACAGTTCAGACGCGGGATTCCAGGATAAATGGAAACCACAGGAGTTCGCAAATTTATCAACAAAGTCAATAGAAATCATGCACTCGATTGACCAAGCCATGTGCTATGCGTAAGCAAAGCTATACTTAGGCATAGCTCATGGCTTTGTCAATCGAGTGATTTTCTATTGACTTATTGATAAAATTGCGAACTCCTGTGATAGCATAATAAATTCCATAATATATCGCAAGAACATATATATGTAAAAAAAAAAATATATTATCCAATATCAGATTTATTTCAAGATCAACTTTTTATTTCAGATATGGAAAATATGAGTCTGGTGGAGATAAAACTCTGAACAATATTTAATGTCATCTAATGGTACCTCTACCGGTTCACCTGATGATGGTAAAAATAATTTACTCCCAGTGAAAAATAAAAACAATGCTATAATTAAAGTATAATGTAACCAAATTTATGACGGATTGCACTCATCTGAGACTGAAATGATTTTGCAGGACTTGGAGCAGGGGTAATATGGGTTATTACCTTCTTCAGCACCTGCCTGATATTTGGTTCTATAATGACATTTGTCTGCTGTGATGCCTACAAGAAGTATTATAGAAGAGTTCCAAGAGAATACATTACGGTTAGCATTTCATAAAGTATTAATCCTGTAATATAATTTGCACCCCTCCCCCTGCAATGATAAGAATATTTGACAATTGTTTGTCCTAAGTTGTCACAACCATGGAATTCTTATTTATCAATTTATTTCAGCATTATACTATTTAATCACTTCTAGCTAAATTTGCATCATATATATCGTATAACAAGTATTTTCTGCGGTTGGAAATTTTTGCAATTTAACCCCTGAAAGGTAACAAATTAATTTTTGTGCTTTCAATTTCTGCGGTTGCACTATACCACAAAAAATTGTTAACCAGGTACAGCATAGTATCATCAAACTCTAAGATTTATTACAACACTACCATGATTACGTTCTGTAAATTCATTCAGGCACATGAATGAAAGGTGCATGAGAACAGGTATTTAACTTGATTAAACTACTAGCTTTTAGTTACTCTTTGTAAAATTATGCCTAGTCCCAAATGAAAATAACTATTGTTGTAACAGTCAAGTCCACTCAAACAACAATTAAAATCTTTATTCTAACACCGCAGACGTTAATTTTATATGATCTATCAAATGATTAAATAAGAATATAGATCATGTAGATTATGATAATTAATGCCTCCAAGCCATAATCTAAAATATGTGTACACTAAAAATCTTAAAATTGCTATCAAAATTAAATCGGGATTTTCATCCTAAGCTTAAACAAACAGTTGCATATAATTAACCACCCTAAAAATCACACGTGTCACGTGCATTGAGGCATTACTAATGTCTGATTTGAATGAAATTTACGAGACAATCAAGCCATATTGTATACACAAGCAGTTATTTTAATCATGGTCTCAAGACAAATCACAGGATTGAAAAGTGGAAAATAAGAAAGAAAAACTGCCATATTTTGTATGTAGCAATCGGTGTTTCAATGTCACCTGAATTTTCTCGCTAACGATGAAACGTCCACGTATGAGTCTGCAGACACATCACTCATTATACTTGCATGTATAAAATACCTGAAGTCATATTGAAAATATTTTGCGATTGTAATTTTTGCAGATTTGTTCTATCCGCGAAATTCTGCAAAAATTGGGTAACCGCAGAAAATACTCATTATACGGTATAATTTTAAAGGTAACCAGAGCCAAAAGGAGATAATTAGGAATTAATACAATCCAATGGCATCTTCTAAAGATGCACTTAGTTGTTACAGATGAAACTTATTTGAAAGCTTCGTTACATTTTGTTCAAACCATTACCCCCAGTGGGTAGAGTGGGGCCTCAAATGACAATCAAATTTTAGCAAAGGAATATACAGTGTTGAAAGAAAAATAATCTTGAGAAAGCAGAGCCAATGGTAAATTTTGATATGAAAGCTTTTTCAGATAGTCTAGATTCAAGTTGATTTAAATAATCACCCCCTTAGGGTAGGGTGGGGCCACAATAGGATATCAAAGTTTTACATAACTGTATTCATGTATGAAAGAAGTCTCTAAAAATCTTCTTCTCAAGAACAGCAAAGTCATGATTAGTCATATTTATATGAAAGCATCCACAGATATTGTAGATCCAAATTTGTTCAGATATTGGCCCCTGAGAGTAGGGTGGGGCTGCAATGGATTTAAAATTTTACATAGGAATACATGGGGGAAATCTGCTGATAAAGAACAGCAGGACTATTTAGTGACTCAGGTGAGCATCATGGTCCATGGGTCTTATGTTTGCATTGCGAGGACAATTTTACTTCCTTTTTAAACAAAATATAATTCAATTTAATGAAAGAATATGAAGCAGTGATGTACCAATTTTTATAAACTCTAAACAGGGGAGAGGCAATTACCCAAGGCAACCTACTGCCCCAGCACAAGGGACTACAGACAGTAAGAGCGGGGAACCTTCAAACGAAGGCACCAGCAACAACGCCGGGAACCAGGCAGAGAAAGAATACACACAGACAGGAAGTAACGACCAGAGTAACAGTGGACATATCATACAAGTGTCCAACGACATCAACCTGCCATCAACGTCAAAGAAAAAATCAACCCTTCCACCTATAGACAGTGAGATTCCCACCATATCTGGGTCAGTCCCTGAGGGGGGTGGGGCGGTGAATGGGGGGTTTACTGATAAGCCCCTCCCCTCCATACAGAACAAGTCTTCAGAGATTGTGTTAACTCCTGTAACCAGCTTAAATCTGGGTGTCAGTATTTATTCCTGAGTTTAGCTTGGCATCATTACTTATTTGTTCTGTGTTACATTGGTATCACAGCTAGGCCTTTAGATCAATTATACCTGACTTGAGCAAAATTTGGGTGAATAAAAAAGATGTTTTTCAACAACTAAATTTTTTTGTAAGTCAATCTAAATGCCTGTGATTGGTATTAATGATTTATTGGTACACTGTACTGCTTTTTTAGTTATTTATTTTTCATGTGCTTTGTCTCTTATATAAAAATTACAAAAAAAAGATCAAAGATCTAGTTGCCCAAAAAGTGATACATGAAATATGTGTAAATTGGTTGTAGGAACACTTTTTATAATACAATGTATTTAGTTTGGATTATTTTTCCAAAATCAAATTTTGAAAGGATCTTTTATTTTTTCGTAGTTTTCAAGTGTTGAGTTCATGAACTTTATCAGGAGATGGATTTCCACTCTCTGTTTTTGGTCCCTGGTGCACTACAACTTCTGTATTAAGGGGCTTGCATTTCTAAATCTTTTTTTTTTTTTTACATATTCTGCTAGAAAAACAACAGAACAAAAAATATTAGATAATTCTCTTTATGTATTTAAAGGTTAATATTTTTATAAGCATTCTTTGATAATTCTGAAAGGTTTTCAACAGGTCTTGGTAATAAACATGTATATACTTTATGTACTGCATTATACCACTGTAGGGCACTGTTTAAAAAATTGCATGTCTCGATCTCTGTCATCTGCTGGACTTTTTATAGATATCAGAACAATTAGCAATTTCATTTTAATTAACTACACAGATGAAGATTGCAAAATGGAATAGTCCAAATACACCAATTTTTTTTCCACATGATCAATTATAAGGTTGGTAAATAACCCAGTAGTTTTGAATCTCCATTTAGCTACATAGGAGGAGAGCTAAACATACACACTGTTAGATATGTTGATATTTTGATCTAAGATCAAGCTCTTGGCATGTTTATGTTAATCCCTTTCTGAAGATTCAGCAATGTTAGTGGTTTTTGTCCATAATTTGCAGATTTGAGCTTTAATCTATTATTTTGTCAGTTTTCTCATGTTTACAATTTCCCTATGAACAATTGACAAAGAAGTAAGAATGTTGCATTATCCTCTGTTTTTTATGTATCATCATAATTGATAAATTAATTGTTGTCATCATCTTTGATTTGTATGTTTGAATCCTTATTATTGTTAAACCATTATATAATTTAAATGGTAAAAAATTCAGAGCATAGCTAGTAAGTGTAATTCTCAGAAGTTAATCTTGAACCTGTATTTTAAAACTAAGACCAGGGATATATACGGTAAATAAGGCCTTTCCTTGGTATTTAACAGCCCTTCTGGCTTTAGCATACTGAGGGGTCTTGGATACCTATGACAATTTCACACACATCAGAGTACTTCTAAGAAATGTGTGTTATAAACTTCACATTATCTTTCTGAATCATTCAAGATACAGTCAGTGGTGCAATTTGCATGCAGCCTGAAGTAAATTTTCACAGATAATGATAAAGGATAAATGCATTTTTCATACATTATTTTCTCTCACTAGCTTTTCAGTTTTGGTTCAAGAGAAGTATTTTTTGTTCCGGCTTGAATATTTCATTCAATTATTCATCCAGTTTCTAGAAGTAGCAGGGTATTTTTCCAATTGTTTATTGTGCAATTATTAGATGTTTTCATTCTTTCTGAGGTGCTAAGAATGTAAGAAAACTCTCATTGACTTTAATTTTTGATCAAAATGTGATAGGTACATGTTCTAAATGTAGTGAAAGCTAAATCAAAACAATTTATGCCTTCAGTTCACCTACTAGGAGCATGCATTTTTTTTACATAATAGTTAGATTTTTTCGACTTTTATTAATAAGGTGCCATTAATCTAACTGAAACATTTGTTTCTATTCTTTTCCTTGGGACCAGGATACCCATTTACTTTAACAATGCTTAACAATTTTTTTTCCCATGACGTTCTGTATGTATTTTAAATTACAACACAGTGGATTCTCAGATATCCTAATTTTTTCTAGGTCCCATCTCTATGGTGATAAGCTTTGAATTTAAATGAAAAAAAAAACATATCAATTTATACATTGTTTGTAGGATACAAGTACCATTTATAATACTAAACCCCGTTTACTTTGTGTGTATCCTGTTATTTACACCCTGTCTCCCCAACCGGTTATCGTATAACAGCATTATATATACTTTTTTCAAATTGGCATTCTATATTATTTAAAATAGCTTAAACTGTATATCCAAATTTAGATTTTTATCTGGGCATTAGTCATAATTTAAGTCTACTTTTGACATTTTGAGAGAGTGACCAAAATAAATAAAATGTTGATTTATACTGTTAAATAAATTGTGAGAGTATATACACTTATATGAATATGTATATCTTCTGTACATTCCATATGTATGCTTTGCTCAGATGTGATAAATGACATCCGATGTATACAAGTTGTTAGCTATGGATGACTGTTAATATCTATGTACAGTGTTAATGTTCTTGTAAACTTTATTATGTGATTTATTTTTTATTTATTGTGATACTTGCTGATCATTAAAAGCTGTTTTATGCAACTCATTTATTTTTCCTACTTAAGAATTTTATAGACATTATAGAATGGAATAAATTCTGTATTTTTCACATTTCTTCATGTTTTAAATAGGTCAAGTCCTTCAACTTTTTAATGTCAATACCTTTAAGAAGAAGCTTGTAGAATGTCAGAATGGGACTATGAAGGAGAATTTTGTTTGTAGGAACTTCAAGCTTATCTCGATTCTTGTCCGAGGATAAGAAGCATGATAGTGTCCCAGGAAACTCTATTCTTGTCATGATACATGTACTGTCACAGGAAAGGAGAGAATTTATGGCTAGAATGGGAATCGAATCTGGGCCTCTGTATTACTAGTCAGATTGCTTTAACCACTAAGCCATCTAGGCCGATATCCATTGCAAATTATAGCTCAAACGACCACATTCCTCTCTCCATGAATAGTCTTTGCCTTCAAAGACACACAGTCCTGATTCTTTAGTATTTAACAGCTGGGACTTTCAGCAGCAAGTCCAGGGGATGGTCACTAGCACCAAAAGCAACAGGAAAGGAGAAAAATAATAGTTGGAACAGGAATCAAACTGGGGCCCTAGGTTGGGTGCTCTTACCACTAAGCCATCATGACCAATACCCAATGTCCATATAACTCAAAATAAAACAAGATGTTTTTTAAATCCTTATCCCCCACCCTTGGACATACATTATAGGGTGTACAAGGAAAGCAAAAGGAATTTTTCTAAGTTCAAGGGACATATTTCGATCTTTCAAAAATTGCTCCGTTGTACCGAAAGTTGACAACAGAACTTGACCTAGATATTCTTATGATAAATCTGTATATTACCAAATTTCATTTCAATACGTCCAACCTCTGCAAAAAAAAAAATGAACAGAAACTGCAAATAATTGGAATTTTTTTTTAAGTATAGGGGGCATAACTCAGTCAAAATTTCGTTAATAACCTCTTCAAAGAAAATGAACAAACTGTTGTGGACTGGCAGACCAATCAACAGACAGACAGACAGCAGCAGAGCCAAATGCCCTTCCTTCCTTGAATAATGGCATAACAATACAATCTACATGTAAAGTTTTTGGGAAGTTTAGTCTGGTGAAAGTATTAAAAATTTTGGTTAAAAAATTCTTCTTTAATTATTTTTCAAAATTTCAAAAAATAAAATTATTTATGCTTCAATAGAATTTATTTTGGATAATCTCTTTTAAATACATCAATATCATCATAGTGACAACAATAATCAATCAAACTATATACTTAAAATCACAAATTCAGAAAGTGTCAGATATTAAAGATTAAGAACTTGGAGTTTGAATTTGTTTTGTCATGATCAGAGTTTTGCCGATTGTTCCTTGTTATTAAGACTGTCCCTACAAATATTCAGTGACACTTGTTAGTTGGTAAGTTTTATGTTCCCTATTACATCCTATGAACAGCATCATATACTCTCTCCATCCTCAAAAAATCTTTTGCTGTTCCTGAAAAAAAAAATAAAATTAGACACACATTTAAAATATACTTATACAAAAGTATTAGAGGTTAATGTATACTTATCGGGTCTTTTACAAATCATGCAAATTAGGCAAATAGTAAATTATTAGGACATCATCTTGAATTTTTAATCTTTCTATCAATCAAATTTTTTGTATTTGCCAAAAAAATGACTGGCTTTCAAATTTTCAATAATTTTAACAGCCATCTACAAAGTACTCGATAAGTAAATCTATTTATAGAGCATACCTATAGTCCCATTCGCTGATCCCCCAGCCCTTCTGCCCATTCACTTCATAATCACAGAATCGCTCAAATATCCTGGCATCTTTCCCCTCTCCAATGAAGAACCTCGCCATATCTACTACAGTGCACTTCATATTGTACATTTTCCCACCTAAAACACATAAGAATAATTATTATAAATGCGTTTCATGATCAGTCATTTGGTCACACTGAGACTAATATGCATTATTGTATCATATACTGTGGTTTCATTGATACTCATTAGAACCAATACATTTTTTTTTAAAGTACAATTTTGTTGACGTGAATTTGTGGTCAGTTTCTCCTGCCTATTATTGGTAAAAAAATGTAGTTCCTTGATCATCTAATTTCTTGGACTTGCTCAATCAAACGTTAAGACTTTTCATTGCTCATCACTATAATAGTTCTATAAATACAATAGGAACAAGAACTTTTCCTACCAGCAGAGAATTTGGTACAGAATTCCTTTGGGGGGATTCCATCCTCACCATTCTCAAAGAGTTCAAATGATGACCAGGTAACGGTGTCCAGTTTACCGTCAGGGTGGAATACGTACCCCATCAATAACCTGTCAAAGTCGACAAAAATAATTACGTAGTTAAATTACTAAAGTTATGGCAATTGTTCTACCATTAAATGTAGATTCAAAATACTTAGAGTCCAATATAAATATTCCTTGAAACTACTCAACAATAAATACAGACATAAGAATTATAGAGTATGTGCTTCAAGGAAAGGAGCAACCTAGGATGTATAAAAAAGTAACATGTTCGTTTAAGTCCCTAAAGAATTTTTATTTGGTGTGTAATATAACAAGACTGCAAAGACAAGATTATAAAATTACTTAGTGACAGCTATAGTGCAAACATCACCAAAATTGCTAAGCTCTCTCAGAAAAGTTAGAGAAAAAGGGATAGTTTGTATCATGAAAACATTTGCATGGCTTACTTCAGGAAATATATCTGTGTGATAAAAAACTGTGCTCATCACTTCATGAACTTTTCAGATTTGTTGCTCTAGGCTTATTAAAGTTATTTTGCATGAGTACATGTTTGAGGTTCAAATATTGGCTGGTCTTGGTGTAAACTTCTTACTTTGACAGTGACCTTGGCATTGAGATGACCCCCAGACACACAGCTGTTTTATCCTCTAGTGTACAGTATTATACGGTGTACTTACTTTGACAGTGACCTTGGCATTGAGATGACCCCCAGACACACAGCTGTTTTATCCTCTGGTGTACAGTATTGTATGGTGTACTTACTTTGACAGTGACCGAGGCATTGAGATGACCCCCAGAAACACAGCTGTATATCCTCTCGTGTTCAGTACTGTATGGTGTACTTACTTTGACAGTGACCTTGGCATTGAGATGATCCCCAGACACACAGCTCTTTTATCCTCCAGTGTACAGTACTGTATTGCGTACCTGTGCAAGTCCTTCCAGTCACGGATATTACCTGGGTTCAACAAAACATTATAGATCTTTTCAGCAAGAACGTTAACATTCATAAATTACTGTGACGTTTTTTTAAAATATCTAAAAGAAAAAGAAACTTTCGGCAAAACGGAAAATATTTGACAGACCGGAGAGCTACAGTACCACCCATTGAAAAAACTGTATATTTTTTGCACACAAAAAAGTGTGCAGGGTTTTGGATTAATTCTTCCAAATTCTTACTTCAACTACATGTTGAAATTAAGTAATTAAAATACAGCATATCATACATGTACTTACCATAAGAGTGGTCCCTAACTCCGGACACATTTAAGGTGACATCATCATAACCTCCTATTTTAACAGTTCCCGTGATGTCTCCAAATTGTTCATAGTGAGTCTGGTGATATCTGTAAACAAAAATTATGAAAATTCCATACTTCATCTCTGGAACATTCAATAATAACATAATTATATGTTGAACCCTTCTTTGAAGCAAACTACATACATTGAGAATATCATAAAATTGAGTTTTCTTTGTAGTTATATGTGAAACTTTGATTATCCCTTGGGGTTCAACTCTACCCAATTACAGAATAACAAATCTTAACCCACAATCTACACTTGATTTTTCAGTGAGGATTTAATTTTGGCAATATTAGCGATGACAAATGGCTAAATTTGCATCTCGCTAAAATTTCCACTTACGGTATTTTGATAAAGCATCACTCAAGTTTCATCTTTTAAGCTCAACTGTAGGTGATCAAACTAAAGGGAGGGGGCGTTCTACTCATGTAATTTTGAATGTACATGTACTTAAAAAATGTGTAATATTTATTTTTAATTATCCCATTAACCTCTGAAGTTCCTCAAAATAAGATCTTGACCACGTCTCTCTACAGATGGCATCTGCCATAGTAATGGGATTCATGTCTGTATCAAAATCAAAATACGGAGTAAAGGCCATCCACAAAAGGTCAAAGGTCACATCCACTTCTTCTCCAGTCTTTGTGATTCTGAAATTATATAAGATAAAATTTGGCAAATAAATGCTCACAATCACTAATGAGTTACAATTCTAAAAGCAATTTTGACAACCATTACAATGGTAAAAATAACCATAAGTTGATGACCATCTTCACATGTCAGGGGTCTTAACTCGCATCAACTTCTTGTGGTGGGAATAATGGCAAAAAGTTGACTAATGACCCCTGATATGAAGATGGTTTATAACAGCCTTCAGTAAAAGTTATGCAAATTATTTATATATGAAGCTAATATTGTGCCATTGAATATCAAATGACAGAAGACATGGTAATTAATATATTACTGACAGTAGTATAATGTATCAATTGTTAAAAGGAGAATCTTGCTAAAACAAATTAAAAGTGCAGCCCACAGCACATTAAATTGAATTTAGTATATATAGTTACATACTACATACACCATTTTCCCATGAAACTCGAGTCTCCACTCCTCCATGGCCTTTATTGGGGTCATTATGAGCCCCCCGGCAGCGAACCCTCCCAAGTTCGTTCCCTCGAGGTTGGTGCTCTGGGACATGAAGCTGCCCCGGAGAATACCCAGCTCTGGAGTCTGTCAATGCATGTAGATACATTCAGACTTGAAACAGCAGCTGTTTGATTCAGATTGGCTGAGGAAATTTACATACCAGGCTCGGTCTAAATAACTAGGCATACAACAAAACTTGCTATTCATCTTGCATGTTAGGTAAAAGTAAATGGACAAGAAAGAGGAGATATCAGTGAGTAGTTGATAAACTTTATGAAAAAAGTTACATTACCTGTCTAAGAATCAAATGGTGAAACTTCAATGATAAATTACTGAAAAATAATTTCATGAAACCTAATTGTAGAAAGTTTATATTAATTATGCTCTTACCCGTAAATACAGGAGAGTCTGTACTCTGTTATTTTGTCGTCTGGCTGTAGCAGTGACCAGAAAATAACCATCCTTGTTTCCTGCATTAAAATATACTGCATCTACTGCCTACAAAGGAATCAGATTTCTACTTTTATCTACATAAACAATTATATTAATACACAGAACCAACAATATAATTTTGTAAAATATCAATTATTAATACTTTTATATCCTTTTTTACTTGAGAGGGTGAGGGGTTAGAGAAAATACCCCAAAGATATTTAAAAGAAAATGCGCTCCAACTATATAGACTATAATATTCTAGGCCATAACTATTTATAATTATTATACCTCTTCTGTAATAACTCTATATAAAATTAATACCATAAAACTACCTATTTAATTTCCCCGAAAAGAGACTCTTTCCCTCATCTGAGGACTACTCCCTGAGAAATCAGAGCTATTCCCTGGAACTACTCCCTCATGAATATTTATAAGTAATTTTAACAAATCAAAGTGTTCAGTGGGCGGAGTGTTCCAGGAATCTCGAGTCCGTGATGTAATGTTATAAGCAATGTAACTACGACTTCAAAACATTTCAACATGCAATGTCAAAATCATTAGTTACTTGATTTCTAGCAAAATGAAGACGACAATAATATATTCTTGGAAATGTCAGTGAAAATATTTTTTTTTTTTTAATTTATTGTTCTAGGACAATATGCATTATTTAGTTAACTTTTAAACCGCGTGCATTTGCGATTATGCCTCTATAGTGTTTTTTTTAATGTCAGACAGAATATCTGGTTTTCAAAAAAAAAAATCGCCTATGATTGTTTCAGTATTTAATAAAACAGTTATGGAATGGGAACTCGGGGAAATAGCAAATTTATCGTTCCCCTCGGCTTGAAACTATTTCCCTTGGCGGCTTCGCCGCCTTGGGAAATAGTTTCCTCCCTCGGGAAACCATAAATTTGCTATTTCCCTCGTACCCATTCCATAACTGTATACTGTTCATCAGTTTATCACTACTACCCCCCCCCCCCCTCTTCCTTTACCTTTGGATGTTTGTGAACACTCGGCAAATCTTGAGCTTTGTCCATATCTTCCGGAGAAACTCTGGAACGCATCCCATAACCTGCATTTTGTCCTGATGTGGAGTTTAGTTGCTTGTTTTTCCGTTGTCTAAGCCACAAAATCAATCTAAAGAATAAGTATTTTACGGTGTATCGCACACTTGGCTGTTTATAAACTCCTGCTTTTGGCTTTGGTTCTGGTGCAAAGTAGAGCCAAGCAGTGAGAGCGCCAACAGTGGCCAAAGCGTATGTAATCATGCTCTCCTGGTGGCCCGGCTCAGCCTCCCCCACGATGTAAACTGAAAATGAAAGTCAGCTCAGGGTAAAGGTCATGCACAAAGATCGATAACTCTAACTTATCTAGGCCTTTCATTATTCCATCCAGAGTTGTTGTTCCGCTACAGACAAAAAGACATGATAATATATTATAGATGACGAAGATGAAATGATGAAAGTGATTGAAATGATTTGCATGTATTTTCCAATGTAATTAGTGAATAGCAGTCATTTCTTTTTCATTATCACATGTCCAGCTGAGTATTTCATTTTTCTTCAAACATTTATGCCAGGAAACTGATCACCACCTGATCAGTGGGAAAAAGTCAAGAGGAAATTACGTTCCTGATTCTAACAATGTTTGAGAAATTTTAAAGTATTTTATCCATTCAACAAAGCATTTATTTATCCTAAAATTAGCCGGAAAATGAGTTAAATAAGTATGTCCAGGGATTCTAAATATGAAAAGATTGGATAAACATATCAAATGAGAGAGAGAGAGAGATGTCAAACTATGGTTCAATAGTTATCGTTAATTGCTTCAATGACACTCTTGCTTCTTTTAGTGATTGATGCGTTTAATGTAATAAAGGTTTAAAAATAAACAAAACGGTTGAAATCGTCTTTGACCATGGGCATCAGAACTTGGGGGCTTAGCCCCCCCCCCCCCCTTTTATTTTTGCAAAGATAGACATCGATAAAATAGGCATTTAAAATTGGTGTTTACCTTTTCATGAACCTTTAGAATTATAAATATTCTCATATTAGAGGTTGTACGTCTATCATGATATTCTTTTTACATTAATCAGTTAATACAAGTTTTTCTCATTACCAACATTTCGGTTAAACATGAAGCCTCTGCACAGAGACATACAATTTCAGTCAAGATCAATTTAACTCGACCATCGTAAAAATATCACAATATTTAACGAAGAAATTTTTTAAGTCAGATATCAGGAAAAACTGTTGGGAAGGAGAAATCATTTAGATCCATCCAAAAAAAAAAACGTAAAGTGCCCGAACAAATCCTGTAGTTATAGCGGCATGAAGTAGAAAAATCTTCTTTTGATTTTCTTTTCTTCGGGAAGATTCATTAATCGTGAAGTGGTAATTTGGACGCTAGCTTCCGCCAATTCTATCAATTGATAGATCTATATACAGTTTTACCAACTCTGTGTACAAAATATGCCTTAATGTATATACCAGATAAATATCGCACGCGCACTTGTTTCAGCATGCACGTGTAGCTTTATATACAAGACTGGAAAAAATAGAAGACCATTAACTTAGTTTTTGCTTATAGTCATTATATTTTCCAATCTCTCTCACAGACTGCTTCTGTAGGGGTAAGTTCAGGTTTCTAAACATTTCATAGATTTCTTATTATCTTTTGATATGTTTTTATGCAGCAAACCTGAGAAATATAATTAGTCCGTTCTTTAACCTTATTTTACCTTGATTTCACAAAATCAACAAAAAAGCACCTGTATGACTTCAAAATATATGCAGTCCTTTATTTTCATAATTAAGTAAAGCAATGCATATGTATCTACAGACACGTAGAATCATTTTTGAAAGTTGGGGGGGGGGGGGCAACCAGAGAATTTTTTTTTACTTACCTGTTGACAAGCAAAAAAAAAAAACTTCCTTTCACTTCCAATTTTTTTGCATTAATTACTACATTTCCTTGATATTTACTGTGGTAAGAAGTGGGAAGCCCTTTGGTGCCACGTACGAAAAATATTTTATCTGACAGCCTCCACTTATTATTTGGCGTCCGCCACTTATATTTCTGGCGGCCGCCACAAAATTTATATAGCGATCGCCACGTAATATCTGGCGGCCGCCACATAATTTTTTTTGCAAAAGGTGAGTGTTATTGTATCTTTATTGGGAAAGAAGATGGATGTTGACACAGCCGCTGCTTATTGATAAAAAAGTTAATGATAAAAAACGAATTCTTAAATATTGGAACACCATTCTTAGAAATCCAGAATGCAAAACTTTATTCAATTCTGAATCAATCATAGCTTACAGCAAACAAAAGAATATAGGTAACGAGATAATCCGGTCTCACCTAAAACTTACACCATGATTTAAGTTCGTGACCCCTGATGAGGCCTCTTAATAACCGAAACTGCTTGCATAATTCAAATTAAATATAAATCTGCTCTATGCAAAAACATATCTACAACGAAATAGAAGTGTGGTTTTGAGTGTCGAGTCCTAAGAAATCTCTTTCAAGTCTGATTGATGTCGCTAATTTTCACACGGTATCCACCTCTGAAATCACACGTTAAAACATGTGCGCGCACCAGGAAGCCAGGTGTTATCTGGCGGACGCCAGATAAATTATGTGGCGGCCGCCAAATATTATGTAGCGGCCGCCAGATAAATATTTAGCGGCCGTAAGATATTATGTCGCGGCCGCCAGATCAATATGTGGCGGCCGCCAGATATTATGTAGCGTCTGCCAGATAAATGTATGGCGGCCGCAATATAATTTTTTTGGCGGCCGCCCCTGATAAATATATATGGCGGCCGCGCCAGATAAAATATTTTTCGTACGTGGCACCAACAGGCTTCCGTAAAAATCCTCTTTCGTGGGGGTCGGGGTGGGGGTAGTGGCCAACTTTTTTCAAAGCTAACTTCCTTTCACTTCCAATTTCTTTTTGCATTAATTATTACATTTCCTTGATATTTAGTGTGGTAAGAAGTGGGGGGCCAACCAACCTTTCAATAGACATTTTCAATCGTAAAGGTAATATTGGGGAAATAAGGGGGCGCAGGTCCCCCATGCCCCCCCCCCCCGTTGCTTCGCGCCTGGTCTAAGAGAATATTGCTCCAGCTTTTATTAATGTAGTTATTATATCAGTTATATATATTATAGTTAATATACTGTATTAAAGTTAATATGCACAAGCGAAAGAGATGGAAACGGTGCATGTAATATTTTAAGCATGCTAGATATACTTATGAACGTGCAATGGCGTGAAGTCATCTTGATTTGCTAGATATGCATACCGGTATATATACGTGCAATGGCATGAAATCCCCTTGCAAGTTATGCATACTCATTTAGCAACTATTGTACATGTACCAACGGGGGGGGGGGGGGGGGGCTTAAAGTTTTTATAGTCCCGTAATTGAAGATTCCAGGGAATATAGTTTTTTTTCCCTTTCGTTCGTTCGTCCGTCCGTCTGTCTGTCTGTTTATCTGTCCGCAAAGAAATTAAACCTTGCCCAAAACTTTTTTATAGGACGAGGCTTTGGCTTTCATATTTCACATGTATATTCCTCGTGACAAGATTATTCTTTGGGTACCAATAAAAAAACCCTGACCTTCACTTTGGAGTTTGAACCACTTGTACCAATAATTTCAAACTTTAACATTGTTCACAACTTTTGAACAGTTTGTGCCAGGACTTTTATACTTCACATGAATATTCATTATGATAAGAACTTTCAAATGGGCATCAATATTTTTTTACCTTTGTCCTTGACCCTTTAAAAAACATTAATATTGATCAAAACCTCAGAACAAGGAAATAGGGCTTTCATATTTCACAGGCATAATCTTTGTAACAAGACCTTCCTTCGGATACCAACAATTTTGACTTTGACCTTGAAGTTTGACTTTCATTTGAGAATCTTTAATCCTCGCTATAAATAAGCTGCCGTACGGAAGGGGGGGGGGGGTGTCAGTAATTCACAAACACATCTTGTTACTACTGGAAGTGTTCATTGAAAGGCTGATTGTCCGAATGTTTTTTGTTGCAGTTTAGTAAAGTGAGATTTTGTAGTAGTATCCTAAAGATTGGTATTGACTGAAAGAAGTTGTCCAACTTTCTGTTGTAGTATAGTAAGATAAGAGTCTTATACAGTAGTGTTATCAGTAATTATTGGTACCCCCAACCGCGCTTTACATACATACTTGAAAATATTTTTAAAAAGATTTCAAATATTTATTAACCCTTAGATATTTACAGTGTCACCGTCGCAAACCCCGGGTTTTGAGTCTGCTTTCTCAAACCAGTGAATAGATTGATTATATATTGTTTAACGTCCCTCTCGAGAATTTTTCACTCATATGGAGACGCTACCACTTGCCGGTGGAGAGCTGCAAAACTCGGCACTTAGGGCCAGAAAGGGGTCTTTTTCGTGCCAGCACCTACTGCGACACGGGACCTCGGTTTATACGGTCTCCTCCGAAGGACCGGTCTCCACGTCCCACAGTGGGATTCGAACCGGCGACGTAAGGATTGACTTCTTACTTCGCGACTAACCACTGTGCCACGCGGGCGACCAGTGAATAGGGAGATCGAATCAATGTGAATCACCCGTGGGTTACATGTACCGACGATGTCGCAGTGTCGACTTTTTCTTTCGTCCGAAAGTATAAATTATACATGAACTGACTGGCTCGCGAAAGTGTCGATAAATGATACGGTATAACATTCAGGGTTTTTTTTAAATTAACAATTTGAATTTTTAGTGCGTTATGCCTATAAATTAAAAGGTTGTTTTAAAGTCTTCAGATAACGTTTATTCATTTAACAATAATTAGATTCCATTCATATGTCGACTCGAAAAATGCAACTGAACTGGAAATTAAAGACACTCACGTGACTAGGGGATATTTTGATTTATGAAAAGAATGGTTAAAAAGTCAAGCGCCTGTGGTATTTATGTTACTTAGCTTTACCGATACCCCATAGCATAGCATGCCGGTCGATTTTTAACCGAGACAAGCTATTAACGAATAAGTTGAAGTTAAAGGGATTTTAACAACCTAAATTATATTATACCAATTATTAGACGTTTATTTTTATAACATACATGTAGCAAATCAATGCATAGGACTTATGGCGAATGTAACCTGTACACAGGGAATGCTTACTTCTCCAAGGCATACGATCCCATTTCTGGAATTTCCAGGGTTTCCTGAACTATGACGTCATGTGCACAGATTTGTATTCATTTGTTTTAAAGATTGATCAATGTTTGTTACATTCATATACTATACATGTAATTCATAGCTAACAATCACCACGCATAATTTACACATTCTTTCTAATTTCTGAATTGCAGACGACAACTGCGCCCCATACTTTGTCGAACTTTTACTTTAATTCTGATGGCGGGAGTTGACTCTGATGTAGGAATAGTGATCGAAGAAGGGACATCGGAAATAGTGGACAACATCTTCACCGGCAATCATGACAGTGGGGACACGCCCCTCCTGGATTACACGGAGCCGGTAAGTGCTTTATTGTCCGCTCGCACCTGTTACAGGTAGATATAATGCTTTATAATGCTAGCCTTCTTTAGTTTAGTGTACAGTCTTGTACTTCATTGTAATTATTCAGCACAGTACCTAATTATGAATGTGTCTGTTTTTGTTTCAAGACGAAAAATGCATGCGGTATTTTTAATTATACACCTTTAAATTTTTTTTAATTGATCAGTTAACTGTAGATTTTCAGGTAACATTCTCATTTTGAAAAAAAATGTACATAATGAGAAACAGAAATTTAAAATAAAAAATCCTTAATGTCTTTAAATTTTTTTTATGAATTTGTATTTCTTAAGCAAATTTACTTCAAATCATTCTAATGAAAAAATAAGTAAAAATTGCATGAAATTGTGTGGTCTTTTGGGGAGAAATTTATCGATTGAATAGAAATAACAGGTGCAGATGAACTACATAACGTTTTGGCTGTGTATGATTAATCTATCCTGCACGCAACCTGCACACTTACAAAAATTCAGTAAAGAATCTTGTATGGATGGAAAGTATTAACTTTTATAAGACAATTAGTTTAGGCATACCAAATACCCTTGAATACAAAAAAAATTAAAAAGTGCTTTCAACATGAAACAAGCTTTAATTTTTTCATAATTTTGTTACTTTGTTATTTTTGGATAAATTCTTGCAGTTGAACATGAAGAACTTTGTTGACTGTTTTGTAGCCATGCAAACTTGTAATACCATATTTGTATTTCAAGAATGTTAAGTGAAGTCACAAGATATCAAAGGAGATGTGTCGTTTTAATGTATTTAATTCCTTTCTTCGCTCATTCTTTGCACTTGTTAATGTAGTGTTAATAACACTGACATTTGACGTCAAGTACGTAAAAAAAAAAAAAGTCGCAAGAATTAGGATAATAAGTTTTAGAGTAAATACTTGGTCATGAATTAAATCCTGGCTTAATGATATGCATCCTTTGTAAAGCAAACAGTATTCTACGGATAATTCAATGCACAAATATTTTTGTCTTTTTTCTCTTTTATTTAAATGACTGATATATCCACCGCTAGTTTGTCACGGTGACCCTAGGTGTGTCAAACAGCTTAGCTACAAAAACATGTTACTGAATAGGATGATCAGACAATAGGCAAAACTTGTTATGTTTATGCAGTCACCTAAAAGTGTTACAGGGCATTCACCTGTTAGGTAATGCTGCGTCTGATTTATCTCCCTTTTACTGACTTCTCATAAGATCGAAAGATGTGGAGGAAAATTTAGAAAAGAAAACAGAGCATTGAGTGTGATGGTGATGCTGGTTTTGGAAACAAAATGTTTTGGATCATGCTGCAAGATTTTATTGATTTATTTAACTTTTGAACAAAAACAGAAAACCAAAACTACAAGAGAACTAATCTACGATTTGGCGTAAGGTGTACAAAATCAGCGTCTAAAATACGCCTTACGATTTATCTCTATGTTCTTCCAATTTCGGTTTTTCTCGTTCAAAGTTTATAATACTGGAATTTTCATTGCTGGCAGTCTATAGTTTCTACTATTAAAATATATTCATAATCCTTACAACGCTTGCTTGTATCATCCTTTCAGTTTTAGAAGGCCGATCACAATCATGTCATTGTTTTAAAGTAAACAAAATGGAAACATGCCTCAGATTGCATGTCCATTTACAAAACATCTTCAGCGGCAGGGGGCCTAGGTGGTCCCTTGACCCCGCCTTACTATTTGTCATTTCAGAATGTTGGCAGCTCTGTAATCAAAATGCCTCTTCAAGACCCCCTTCTCCTGCACACCCCTGTCAAAGGACACAGTGAGTTACAGCCCTAGAAAGACAGGAATTTCACCATTCCTGTGTATATAGAAGTATTATACATATAAATCATCAGCCCTAATACTTATATATATAAATGATACATGGTTAAATTTTTTCATAAAAGATTGATGAACAATGAAAAAAGATTTTCTACTCTTTCCAACAACTCCCCAACCCCCCAACCCCCCAACCCCCAGGCTGTTTTTCCCTCCCTTGCTTGATGCTATAATCATTCAAATATAATGAGTTGAAAATATATATGAAATAACAAAAGCCACAACATTTAAAGAAAGTTAATATAACAGACCAATTAGAGGGAACTGTGGAAAAAATTTTTTACAAATATTTCTTGCAAAATGATTGATCATAGTTGATCTCTGTATAAATCCTTTAACCTCTATGTTTTAGGCTTGAGAGTGTAATTTGCAGATATCTGTCATACTGTTCAAAATAGAAATCAGTTCAATGTTTAGTCTTGCAAGAAACTTACAGAGTCTGGTGATGAAAAACTTGTTTACTTGCTTTTAAGCTCACCTGAGCCGAAGGCTCAAGTGAGCTTTTCTGATCACATTTTGTCTGGCGTCCGACTGTCTGTCTGTCTGTCTGTAAACTTTTCACATTTTTGACTTCTTCTCAAGAACCGCTGGGCCAATTTCAACCAAACTTGCCACAAAGCATCCTTGGGTGAAGGGGATTCAAGTTTGTTCAAATGAAGGGCCACGCTCTCATTCAAGGGGAGATAATTGGGAATTAATGAAAATTTGGTAGTATGTTTTAAAAATCTTCTTCTCTAGAACCACTGTGCCAGGAAAAATGAAACTCATAGGGAAACATCCTCAGGTAGTGTAGATTCTAGTTTCTTTAAATCATGACTCCCCAGGGTAGGGCAGGGCCACAATGGCCGAACAAAGTTTTTCATAGAAATATATAGGAAAATTCTTAAAAAATCTTCTTCTCAAGAATAGCCTAGCCATAACTGATCATATTTATATGGAAGCATTCTCAGGTAGTGCAGATCCAAGTTTGTTCAAATCATGACCCCCAGGGGTAGGGCTGGGCAACAATGGCCAACCTAAGTTTTACATTAGAAATATATAGGATAATTCTTTAAAAATCTTCTTCTCAAGAATAGCAAAGTCATTATTGATCATATTTATATGGAAGCATCCTCAGTTAGCGTAGATTCAAGTTTGTTCAAATCATGACCCCTGGGGGTAGGGCGGGGCAACAATAGTGGACCAAAGTTTTACAAAGAAATATATAGGAAAATTCTTTTAAAATCTTCTTCTCAAGAATAGCAAAGCCATAATTGATCATATTTATATGGAAGCATCCTCAAGTAGTGTAGATTCAAGTTTGTTCAAATCATGACCCCCGGGGGTAGGACGGGGCCACAATGGCCGACCAAAGTTTTTCATAGACATATATAGGAAAATTCTTTAAAAGTCATCTTCTCAAGAATAGCAAAGCCATGATTGGTCATGGGACTACTTTTGGATTTAAACTTTTCAATAATAAACCAATTTCTACTTTTTCCTAGCCACAGTGCTCAGGTGAGCGATGTGGCCCATGGGCCTCTTGTAATTACAGTTTGAACTCCTTATTTATTTGTCTTTCAACATTTAACAATGGTAGATACATAGCTAGCATGCACAATCATTTATGATTCTCAGCAGTATTTCACATCACGGAGGAATTGCATTACTTGATACATCCTACTCCAGACTTATAACTACATCTTGATATAATGTGATGTATTCTATACTGACTTAGCACTCTATCATGATATGCAATGTATCATAATATGCGGACAATATTTTGTCATAGAAAACCTTTAATTTATCATTCAAGTCCTATTGTTTACTTATGGAAATTACACTTATCAGCTACTTATCTCTTGGTAATTTTTTTTTCACCAATTGACTTATTTATTTGGCAGACCAACTACAGCAAAACTTGTTTAGTACGAACACGGATATAGCGAATTTCCGGATATAGCGAAGTCATCTTGAATCCCCACCTAAATAAATTTTATGAATTTCTTATACGGTTATAACGAATTACGGATATAGCGAAGTAATTTCAAAGGTCCTAATGACTTCGTTGTAACCGAGTTTTACTGTAGTCTTACTGAAATCTATTAAATTTTAGTTTAAAATATATTTTATTTAGTGAATTGGATTGAACAGCAGGCATTATGCCTATGTTGTTCTCTCCATATTACAAACATTCCAGATTTACTAGTCGTATTGTTTTAATACATATATGGAGAGAGAGAATGGATGAGCTTATAAACAGACAAAGCTACCAGTAGTACAGAGAGAGAGAGAGAGAGAGGGAGAGAGAGGCCTGACAGCTGAGTCAGTAACAATGCAGTATTGATCTTTTTGACCTTGACCATGGATAGGGAATCTGGAGAAAGTCACCCATTGATTCCTGTCTTTGAGAATCTAAACTACCATGGTTCTTCCTGATGGTTAACCCTGACAGACAAAGAAAAGAAAAAAAAATCCCCTGAAAAATTGGTAATACAGAAATATTTTGGACATGGGATACAAATTAAGTGCTGAACATTGGAAGACTTTTTTAGAAACTTTACAGAATAATAATGTTTTGGTGCAGTAATAATTAATGCAAAATTGGATGCTTTTCATTATATTAATCATTTATTGTCCATAATATAAATGACCCCTTGCTTGACCTTAGGTCTAAGACTCTTGAGGAATGAATAAAACATATTAGGGCAATATGGAATCAGGATTATTGTCAATATGTATTACATCAGTACATAAACAAGTATTTTATCTTCTGAAGACCCAATACACCACACGGCAATATGAATGAGCGAGGTGCGATGCACATCGTAAAATGTTTTATAGATACATGGTAATTGATCTAGAGGAGGCGGTGGGACTATATAACTGTATAACCAGAGAGCAGGGGGGAGAAAAATATCAGGAAGATATTAAAAAACAAACTCTGAAGCAGGTACAACTGATGCTGAGTTATCATAGCTGCAGAGTTGAATTTTTATTGATGGAGGTGTAAGAAAAACCTGTGGCTAATTGCTGTGTTTTTAACTGAATTTGGAATTATTCTTTAGGGATGCATAAAAGAGTGAATGTAAGTATTATATAAAAATGGCAAATTCAAAGTTTTTTTCATTACATGGTGGACCTTAGATTTTAGTCTGTGATTTGCCCCGTGGCTGATTCATTATGTACGCTTGAATAATAAGAAGTCTGAGAGAATTTACCTTACAATGAACTCGGTAAGAAAGTATAGACATAATAAAATGGAAATTTTGTATTTAGTTCATTGTTGACTCATGTATTGTTACAGTACAAAATAAATTTGATAATGAAAAAGACCTTCAGCATGTAATTAGGAATATTATTTTAGGTTTTGGTTAATTACTCACTATTGCTTTCCCTCAGTTTTCTTTATACTCAACTGTGACAGTCACTGATTCATTTTTGGTCAATATATTTCAGTAATGACCCACTTAGTGTTCCTGCTTGGTGAAGGATTTGGGTCCTATACCCTGGTAGATTTTTTGACCATATTACTGGTTATCTAAACTGATCTAAAAGGTCACCTTCCTGGGCCCAACTTCCATTAGTCATTTTTAAAGGGCTCCACCCTTAATTAAATCATAATAATTTTAGTGATATTATTGAATTTACTTATTAGTGCCTTGAATAATGAACAATTAATATCCTCTCGTACAGACACTGAAGAGAGCCCTATTTCGAGACAGTAGCGGAAATAGGATTATCTTTTAAATTGGCAATGAATCTCCTCACATTGTCATACGAGATGGTATGGCATATTTCTATTGATGACTTTGCCATATATTGCCCTGCTTCCTTAACTTGGCTAGCTGTCACAAAAAGGGGCTCAGCCATTTAACAGTTTGGAAAGAGAAAGTCCTCAGACTTGTGACAGAAATAAGGGAATTAGAATGATGTTGGATTGAGAGCTCTCAGCTTTTTGATGGGGACCCTGTGTGATTATCGGTGATGTTGACTTAAGACATTAGTGCGTAATCAGCATAATTGCCTTCTGTTTCTGGTGAAAAGACTCCCGCTGGACATCTTATCTGGCCTATTGACGGCCGGGTCCTCAACAAAAGTGACAATGATTGGGTGGCCTAGACACTAGGTAGTATAATGACTGAGTGTGTGTATAGACCTTGATTATAACCAACATAGATAACGGTGTACAAATATTGAACATTGTTGAATTTCAAACATTTACTCGGAGTTGTACTAAAACTCTGTGGCCTTTTGGAGTAAATTTGAAGGGTGTGACTAATCTAAAGCTACAAGTGTTAAATTTTTAGACATGTTTGATTCCTGGAATTCAGTAAGATGGACCGTGGAAATGTTCCAAAAATTGTAATATCTTGTGAGCAGGTGGGTATGGGTGTAATGGATGTCTTTTAAACAGCTAAGGTCGTTCTGCATTGAAAATCATTCTGAAGTTGTGGCCAGAGATAAACTAGCTGGTGAAATTTTAATTTTATTTAAAAATATGGCTCTGGAATGAGAAAATGACATGTCTCTCAAAATCTCTGAAGAGAATGCAGAATTATAATGCAGTCCTAAACTTTTGGAGGTTTAGCCAAGATCGAGTTATTAAATGCTGATAAATTGTTTGGGGATGTTTAGCATTTTTCAGGTGTTTAATATAAGCCTGTTATTTTAAGAGAGAATACATCATCTATAATCATAATTATGCTGTAAAGGAACAGAAAAATGCTATCAGTCAATTAAATCATCAGATAGTTGAATATCTGCAAAGGCACACCGGTGGCTTAAGGTCAGCAGTGCAAGAATTCAGGGGATATAATCTTGTAGAAGCTTAAACATATTTTATTTTCTGGTCCCTCATACCAACCTTAATAGATTGGTTGCTTAGAATTTTTGTCTTTTTAGGTCACCTGAGTAAACTCAGGTGACCTATTGCTATCCGTTTTCGTCCGTCGTCGTGCGTCGTCCGTCGTGCGTCGTGCGTCGTGTGTTAACATTTGAACATTTTCAGCTTCTTCTCTGCAACCACTCAACCAATTTCAACCAAATTTGGCACAAAGCATCTATGGGTGAAGGGGAACAAAAATTGTGAATTTCATGATCCCTGCCCCCCTGGGGCCAGAGGGGTGGGGCCAAAACCACTAAAAATAATGCAATCTTTAAAAATCTTCTTCTTTACTCCTGGACATCAAGCAGTCAAACTATTTGCATGATTGTAATCAGCATTGAGTCCTCTACCGAAATTGTGAAATTGATGGCCCTGGGGTCAGGGGTTCTAGTGCTAGGGCGGGGCTAAATAAGTAGGTAGTGAAAATGCATTATTTCTTTGAAAATCTTCTTCTCTGCTCCTGGGTGTAAGATAAACCAACTAAGTACATAGTTATGATGAGCAAGAGTGCCTCTACCAAAATTGTGAATTTCATGGCCCCAGGGTCAAGGGTTCTGGTGTT